>JABASH010001658.1:0-24600 GCA_019776445.1 Tomocerus maximus | reverse complement strand
GGTTAGATCCGGCTAGACTTTCTGGAATTGTGTGTTAGAGTAGGCAATGGAAAATACTTCTAAGTTAGAATAGCTAACCCCTATTCCTTTTGTCACAGTCACATATTGTTGAATTAATCCTATTTATGGCATTTATTTGATTGACATACCATTTTCAAGTATTATATAGATAGACTCTACTTTTGCCTTCCTTTTGTTCAGGATTCCTTTGCTCTCCAATGCTGAAACATACAGCGGGAGGGTCGCTCCGAATTAAAAGGCTATTATTTAGTGGGTAGAAACAATAGGAAGAAAATGTGAATAGCATCTATAAACAATGCAATACAAAGTATTCTAAGTTTAATACCCTAGAAGGTCATCGTGGGTTGTATATTCTGGCTAATATTGTATACCAAAATATTTCTAATGGCTTGATTAATGAAGTAGTGATGTTGAATGAAGCATTTCTTCGAATTCTTGAATATTAGCCAACTGCTGATGGAGACTGGTATTCAGTTAAAATGTCTTTCTGTAGTAGACATTAGACATACACGATGAAAAGGGTGTACAGGGTGGCCCACCAGAAACTACAATGGAACTGTACCCTTAGCAAGACCCCCAAGTAACTGAACAACCAGAGTAACTATTAAAGGTACAGTTTCGTTTCTGGCGACCATGCACCCTGTATTATTTTACAACTTGTGATTTCCTAAAATGCGGTATAGTCGTTAGCAGGGCGTCAGCAGTCATGACTAGGAAAATAAGTTCATTTATGGTAAGTGTTTCCTCGGAAAATTGGATGTGTTAAGTTCTGGTAAGAGAAACAGAAATCTAGAAATCGGCAATGATAGGCTCGGTAATTAAGGCAGAACTAAAGACGCTTTCTATTTCAATGTGTCAAGTGTATTTACCAATTCATGGCAGTCGACACTTCAATTCAAAGTTAAATTAGTTACAAAAGAGTCGCGACAATATGCATTCAGACATTCATTTAACACACATCCTACATGCTTGCCTAATAATATTATGGGTAAGCCTCATCATGGCTCACTTGACTCTGAATACTTTTAATGAAGAATACGTTATCTTATCCAGATAGGAAATGGTTATTCTGTTTCACCAAATCTGTCATGCTAATATCTAATGTGATATCTGCGGATCTTTAGTTTTGCTCATATGCAACGAAATAGCCGAATTACCCCATATCTCCGCCATAAAGCACCCTATTTTGGGGATTTACATGTAATTTAGCATTATCTTTAGATTTTTAAATCCTTCCTTCATTTTTAGTACTCGTTTGAGAGGCTACCCTACGAACTACCCACACTATCGAAGCCTTCCATTACCAATTCTAATAAATTAGGAAAAATTCAAAAAAGTTGGGTTGAGAAGAATACTACAGTTACTAATTTAAGTGCAAATGTTTGCATGTATTGCACTATTTTCATGGTTCTGGGTTAATAAATAGGTATGGTATATAGCAATACTATTTAGATAACTGTCTCTACTCCTACTTACATTTCATTGTTTGAGCAACAAAGATTCTGCAAAAATAACGATGTTCGTGGGCGTTTTCAGTTTTCTATTACATCTTTGAACTTTTCTGAAAGATTACATGATTTGCTAAGGACTGTATCAAAGAGTATTTCTTTTGTGCGTTGCTTATTTCATCGACTTTGCAATATGCTAAATAACAATTTGCGCAATGAGTAAATATAGTACATAAATAACAAATTCAAAAGGACATGATTTTCTTTTAGATAGACATATAAACATCTAGTTATGTACGCATAAAATGTTTCCTTTCTGTATGAATTTATGTAACCGGCTAAATGTACAAATAGCTTACCTTTGATCACACTAATGGTAATAATGGGATGAATCGTATGATATCAAATTACTACTCACTATCTATATGTAGAGTACCAAAGAACGGCAAGTATCTGTATTTATATTGGGTCTTCATAGAATGTTTTACAAAGTAACAATAGCATCGTCATTATGATTATTTTGCGGTTGATCCGAAATGTAACATTACCTATACGTGAAAGAGTGAGTAGGCGTATGGGAAGATTCGGAGAATTTTAGTATGTAAGCACCAAATTACTGTATCTGCCCTGGTTGTGCAGCCCTATTAAAAAATCAGTTACTTGTAATCCAATTACTCAACCAATCATCACATCTTTCATTTTCCAAACATCAACTCACCAATAGAATTGAAACCCATGCTATAAATTACAGAATCAGGTCAGAGAGCACCAGTAAGTAATTTAACCTCAACTGACCATGAAACGGAGCAAAGGAGATACCTGTTCGACCAGCTCAACACTGGCCAATTAGTAATTAGTCCCTTAACCACAAATTAGTACAATAAATTTGATTGATGCCCCCAGTCACAGATTGCGCGATGCTATGAAGATGAAAATGTAAATGATGATGTTCCATTTATAGATACTCTGCATGAACTATAATACAGACTAAAGATAAAATTAAATGCAAAAATGGAATACTATGTATAATCTTTCAGTAAAAAATGGATGTCACTCGTATAAGTTTGCTGATTTGACTCACCGGGAAAAAAATCGCTCGGCCCATTTTAAATTCACATACCTATTCATTTTAAGTGTCCAGACCATTTGCTTAATTATTTACTGAGCAGTGGGATTTTGCAAAGAAGATTTCAATACCAAATCACATATTATAACAGAATTTGAAAAGCTAAGTGAAACAAAAATTCCTATAAGATAAAGTAACAGAAATGACAACTTGACCATCCCCTATGAAGGCTAAATGTTGTATTTGTAAAGGTAGTGTGGTTGTATCTTTGATATATAAAAAGTGGGTGCACCAAAAACGCTACGTAGTTGACACTTGACAAGGCGCACAGTATCTGATGCGATCTACAATTAATCAAATAAATCCACTTTAAAGGATTTACGCTCTCTGCCTTTTGTCGGTTTCTTCTGATTTTGGTTGTTTACGGACAGAGCTTTTGCGATGCTGTTGGTGTACAATGATTTTGTCAACAATATAAATAATATAAATTCAATCGCCTTGCGATTCTGTCTCATCATGGACACAAGTTAGGCTTTTCAGAGGACTTTGGTGTCCAACTTCTGAAAAAACTGGATTTTAATCTACTTGTGTTCACTAGATATATCTATATACAGTCACAACGTTTTGAACAGATTCCCGATGGCAAAACGAAGAAAATAAGGTAAATGCATAGTTCGTCATGTTATATATCATTGTATTGCTTCACGCTGTTAGCCTAAGATTTCTATTAATAATTTTCGGTCCCACTGTAAACATTGAGCCTCCTATGTAGACTAGTAGCATTAGTTGTCCCAAAGGACAGAGATTCCAATATCTACAAAATTCAATTCTGTACATTTTTCTATGTTGACATTGAATTGTATTGAAAATTAATCATCACTTTCTAGCCCTGCGCCCTTCTCAATTTACAAGTCCAGCTATCGCTATCACTGCAGATGGGTAAGGGAGAAACAAAATGTATTTAAAATTAGTAGCAGTTGGGAATACTGATGAAGCTTAGTTGTATTCCTTTCTCAAGGATATTTAGTTAAAATAAATTTCCGTCATTTGCTCCAGGGTAAAGGGATCGGACTGATTCATTTGCGGTTGGGTAGTAAAACCTACTAACGTACCACATACAAAATATCCAGTTCAATGCATGCTATAAACCATAACAAAAGTAGACAAATATAGGTCCAAAATTCGCCTCGGTTATTAAGCTGCTATTGTTGGACGTATTTTAGTAGATACCTATTCAGACTATTCAGAAGTATGCATATTCAGAAAATACACACGTCAGCAACCGGAAATTTGCTTCTCCATTAGTATTCGTGTCCAGATGAATTCATTATATAGCCCTTGAGCAATGAATGTAGTTTCGTATACGTACAAGTGGAAACTTGTTTTAGTTTGCATAACCGACACGGACAGGATCCACAGCCCACAGCCAGCCAATTCTGTTTCGCTTATCTTTCGTTTAAGTGTAATTGGAAGTAAAAGGCCCATTGAGACTGGACGATATGGAAAGTGGAATGCATGAATAAACTGTATGGTATTAACTGCCTAAACAATCTGAATTGTGGTATTCCCCCTATTCCTATTTTAATATCACTTCAATAATGAAATGAAGAACCACAATTTCAATTCATATTTCTCAGTATAAATTCAATTTTACTTACGCACAAGGTCAGGTCTATTGAGTTAATAGCATTTGCTTTCTCTTTCAAACTTCTGCTTCTGTAATTCTCATGTAAGTTAGAACTATAAACGGAAGCAGTAAAAATATGTAGCAAAACTAATTACATGCACTGATCTAATCAATGAATTAGTTTAAATAGTTAGAAACTATGTCCAAGCTGTACTACAACTAGAGAAAACTGAAATAGGATCATTCGGGAAAGTTACTTCGCGGTATTATGAAACTATTAACACTGTATTGGGCGTACTATTATAATACTAACTAATAACCCTATTTAGAGAGTATACCTGAATTGAAGTACGAAAAATGTACTTACTAGTGCAATATGGCCTATTATTCTGGTGTGCTATACTTTTTATACAATTTCCCAATCCCCAATAGGGATGAATTTACTGCTGATTATTTAAATGTTGACTAGAGTCACTAGAAATGGATATATGCATGGATAATTATTGAGACCTTGAGAGAATGACGCACAATGTTAAGGAAAAGCATTACATTTGTGAATTTATGCACGTATTAAAAGTTCGACAGATCGATGAGGTCTGTGTTTGATGAAAATCATAGAATATTAAAAATGTTAAGAACAATGCTTGCGTGGCTGGATTTTAATCATGAGAAACTCGACAGACAAAATGGGCATGTATTCAGAATTTATAATCAACAACAGTTTCCCGATGTTGATGTGAACAGAGTTATTTCTGAGAATTGTTCATAATATGTACTTATAAGGTCCCCTTAGAATATTTTGGATTTTTATACTACAAACTACTTTCAAATTCGTCGAAAATGTCTTACGCTTAGTGCTATTAGTAGACGTGTTCAGTCTGCTGTATGTATAGAGATATTACTCTACGGAGAAAAGAAGCTTAAATGTAGCTGGGGGAAATGAAAAATGTAAATTATTATCTGAGAAACACAACGAATGCCGAGTACTTTGATTTCTGCAACTATTGTCTACTTAGTGACGTTCACTAGCAGAGTCTTATCTTATCGCTTCCAAAAACTGCTCTGCATGACACAGAATATTGAATTAGAATCAGATAGGCTCAGTTTTTCAATGGATTTTCGGAGGAATTGAGGCAGGGCTGTTGTCTATGTATGCAGAGCTGTATGAGTTGTATTCGAGATTGTTTGCGTCTCAAGTGAAAGTTGCTACAGGATAAAATAATATTATAATTTAGGTGCCCGTCGTATCCTGTTCATTGAGATTCCGTGGTTTCATCCATTTTTAGCCTGCATGGAGCAAGTAATCTCTTTGCTTTTTTCTCAGCAGTCGAGTTACATTCAGCTCAAGTTCATTTCAGATTGACTCGCTTTGACTGTCAACTCGACACCGTACGAGTACGTACCAGGGTAAGTTCACCGCTCCGAGATGCAGTCCGGAATATTCCAGCTAGCTATTCCAACCAATTCATTTAACTCCGGAAATTCAATATCCGTGCCTTTTCAGTCTCGAGCTAAGGAATCTGGCCGGAAGCCTCAGCCAGCAAGATACTGCTGGGTTTTCAAATTCTTATTTCTTTCTTACACTGTTGCTAACATTATAGTTTAGGAAATTGACTGGACTCCTAAAGGTTTATAAAATATGTAAGTATACATTTTGTGCTACAGTAAAAGTAGTTCCAGCACCACGGGCAAGGTAAATGAACTTGCAAAATAAAAAGAGAACGCCTGGACACGGCTTTTCCGTTTGTCTTAAAGCATTATTTTCCTGGCTGTGTGTATCTGCACTGGGCTTCTAAATTAAATGGGCGTTGAGAAGGATTGATAAGATTGTCTACGTTTTATTTAGTTTAATAAATCAGCTGCAATAAAAACTAGTGCACTGAGGGAAAGTCTTATAACTTTCACTAAACGGAAAAAACTTTCTCAGATATCCTTCTATTTATTGTGACATTAATACCATGTACACGTGTAAGAGGACTTAAAGTAAATGCTCTAGAAAAAAATGTAGTTTTCAATCATAGTAGTCACTTATAACGGTGTTACAGAATGAATGAACTATCTCTCAGCTCTCATGTCATTCACAATAATGGAAAAACTGTTCCACTTCCTGATACAATGAATGCGATGCGAAAAGTGCCCAGAATTTTCAAAGATAGCCTAAATCATGGACATTTTAAAGGTTAATCTTAAGTGAATCTTGACTCTGGCGGGGGTCGTAGTTCTTCCTTTAAAAATCGAAAGGTTTCTTTACAGCCAATCCAATTTGGTAATATCCATGTCTACTTTTTTGCTTCTTCCTCAATACAATGACGGATGTGATATTGGTTTTTGTAATTCAATGTTATACAGGTACCTTTACGATATCTCCTAAACAAGTTGCATGTTCAACTTCAGTCGGCTAAGCAAAAACTATATTAAATGGCATAAACATAAAGGCCATCGTTTATTGTTACTTCTACCATGCTGTCTTTTGGCTTTAGGGAATATTGAGATGCAAAATTGGAAAAATCGACCTTCGGAAAACAATTTTACATTTTATGACAAAAGAAATCCATACTAATGCAGAAGAAAGGTGTAATGTGAAAAGGATGAAATTGGAAAGTAATAATATCCCTGATAATAACGAAAACATGTAGTCGCATTATACAAGTAATAACTGCACACTACAAACAAACATGGCATTATAAAACTGTACCTGGGGCGTGAGTACAGAAAATATGGCCTTCTTGCAGCTAAAAAGCAATTTCATATCTTGCTACACCTTGAAAGATGGAATTTTTTTAATATTACAGGGCTTTCCATAACATTATTGAACAATCAATTGAAAAAATTAGCTTCTAATTCACAATCACAATATAAATTAAGGACAAAACTTTCACCATGTTTCACCAGATACCGATGGTCAGGATTATCAAGTAAATAAACCTAACTAAACCCATCAAACAACATTTACTGGTTTAGAATAACCAAAATTGGTTTAGTGCTTATAGATAAAAACAATTTTTTTTTCAACAGTCACAAAAAAGATATTCAAATATAATTAATTGTTGGAGAAAGTGATTGTTAAATTTTTGCGTGTTGAAAATTTGGTACTGAAAATCTGTATAATATTTCTAAGTTATAGATAGTCAGCATTACATACAGATAATGGTAGTCTGGTAGTGTGGTAGTATGCAATTTTTGACCCACAGTTTTACTTTTAAAATGTTTATGGGCTTGTTGGAAATGGCAAAGCCAGGAAGCATGAAAATTTTAAGGATAGATGCTGAATTGTTGAGAAGCCCTGTGCGTAGTCCTTACATATATAAATATTTTGTTGAGAATATAGAGATGTATTATGTATAAGTAGTTGTCACGCAGTCAATTTCAATACACAAGAAAGATTTCAGTGAATATGTAACCACAGCAGGTACATTTGCGTACATGTAAAGATAGGCTCAGCTCAGATTATCGGACGTGAATCAGAACTGTGCAATAATGGAAGAATGATAAAAACATATACTTGGCAATATATCATACTGATATGATATGGATTGACACGACACGACAGTCGCACACTGCATAGCACAATTTCGCGGTTTCAAAGCAAGAAGGAGAAGATGAAGTTGAGATAAAAATTCACTCGATTCCTATACCATGTCGAATCGTGTCGGTGCATTATTTCCGTTTTTAATATTTCAGCTAGGGAATAAAGTATCGTGATAGTTGAGCCTAGCTATTTTTTAGAGGAGAAAACGATGTGCATGCCGATAGCCAGAAATAGAAGCTAGTAAAATCTATTCAAGTAGAACGGAGGGATGATTGCTTTTTGTCAGGAGAGATTTTTGTGTCTTATCTCGTTTTAAATATATTTCAGTGCATACATCCAACTGTAAAATAAAATACCACCATTCGTCTTGCACAGTTCGTCTTCCAACATTCGATTTCTTTCGATTCGATTGCAAACTTTTCGTTTGATTGAGAAAAGCACAGTATAATATTTTGTTTATGCCTGATAGCTTCTTCGATTTATTAGAATAATTTTTGACAATGACGAATGAATAATCAAAGCAGATACAATAAAAATCTATACTGATAAATGATTTAAATGAAATGCTTTCTAGCATTGGTCGTCATATTTTTGTGCTCTTATGCGTCTTATGGGTAAAACGTAATCCCACAGTTAATGGTTTCATCACTTCATTTATAAAGGAAATGAATTGTGTCACATTTCTAAAGAGGTCACAGATAATTTTCCTATACACCGACAGCGACATCATTGCACTGACATCAATGCATTGGTAAACAGCAAAATGGTGGAACAGCTTAAAAAGCATCACTACTACTCTTATCATGACTCAATTATCATTTAAAATAGATCATTATGAAACTGAATTGGTTCATGTGGTCAGGATGTCAGGCTCGTAGCTCGTTTGTCCATCGAACAGCCGCTTCGTATTACTTTCGGTGCTAAGGTGACCTTTAGACGGGTGGCAGTTTCTTGTTTTGCCATTGCAATTATTATTGGAAACTAGCCTTGAGTTGAGATAGTCAAGAGTACTCAAGAGTATCTCATTCTTGATTCCTGAAAATAACTGAATTAGCATTTTGGACAGCGCAGCGCGTCTACTTTGTCTCACTTGCTAACTCTATTTCTGCAAGTATTGACGATTTCAACGTAAGCTTTCTAGTAAAATTCCAAAACAGTGGACGCATTAATCGAATTCCATAAATTATATTATGTATAGCCATTCATTATCATTGTAACCTCATTTACCAGATGTACTTAATTGGTAGTATGATATTCCCAATACTTCTCTTTGTTATTTCGTAGTTTCCATTGTATCTATACCGGATGTTTTTTTGTTATCTAGAATCGTCTCTCGTGTTCTGTTTGCTGTGAGGTAAAATTATCATTTTGCTAGATTTAGCTAAAACTCAGTTTTTATGCATATAAAGAGGTTTTAATATAATATAAAGGATTACACTCTGTGACATTACATTACATAGAAGACAGAGATGGGTTGTACTAGAATATATTTATTTGAAAGTTTATATTATGGATATGGAAGTGACCACATCATTTCCAAAACACGCCCTGAAATGTTCGTTATTGGCACGAACAATTTTATATGCCATTGGCGATGTCACATCGGAAAAACGGGGAAAAATACCATTATATTCCCGCTTCCCTCTGAGCTCTACTCTTTGGTTTTCTGTACACCAGAGTAACTATTTACTATGCTAACACTGTCCCCTATTCTGACTAATATATATTTTTATATAGTAATGAGATGACCAAGAGTGCACTTAGTACTTATTATAGTCAAACCAAAATATTTTGTCATAACATTATTAGTATTTTGATTGAATTTTGGTTGATAATTCGCATCGGTTTTGCAGATTTTTAGATTTAAATTGATTTTGATCAGCATATGGTGAAATTTTTTGTTGCTTAAAGATTTGGTGGATTTGTTCATGAAATTTTTTGTCATGCTTTTACTTTGTGACAGATTGTAGGATGGGGTCTTGTTGTGGCAAGGTCAAGAGTGCTAAAAGTCCTGATTTAAAAAAGATGCCTTCCTCCGAGGATATTCCAATAGGACATAACTGCTCCAATCCGGACTGTCCGGGTGTGCCTTTCCCTGATGGCTCAGTTGCTGCAGTTGGTGATATATCGAATTTGGCGACATAGGAGACAAATAGCAAAAAATCTTCCTTTATTTTGCTGCTACATTTTCATTGCTTGTCCTTGGAAAATAACTAAACGATAAACAGATTCGTGGAAATCTTTCTGGTCTAGCGAAATACTTAGCGAAGTAATAATGTTCATGGAAAGTATCTGCATATTTTATGGGGTTTGTGTCCTTAAATTGTTATTTGTTCAGTTTATAAATGCATATCAAACTAGATAATTTACCTGTAATGTAATAGTGCTATAAATACAGTTTGTGGCTGTACCCATGAAATTCTAGATGAAGTGAGAGTGCACTCTACTTATCCAAAACTGTAACTGTTTTTTAAATTGAAATACGAGGACATTTTGTTATTAAATACTTTCTAACAAGTTCTACAAAGCTACAAATTTTCTGAGTAAGCATTTGTTTGAAGTACATAATAGGGAATTACAACTATTTATGTTTATGTAGTGTTGTATAATAATAATTTTTTGTAATGTGCATGTTGGTAAGTCTGAAAAAAGTAATATTGTCATGTAGTATCAAATTCAAAGCAAACAAGCTACCTAATTTTTAAAGTTGATATTAGAAAGTTAGACACAAGGAAAACAATGTTGACTGTGTGGATAGCACGTCTTTCTCCTATCGCTATCGGGTTCCCTGCTTGTTATTTCAGGAGAGTTTTGGCTGTTGCTGGTTGTAAGTCCAGATGCAGACGGAGAATTCAGTAAAGTTTTCTGAAGAGACATAGAGGGGAGGGAAGGACACATTTCTCCATAAGGATCACATTGACAAAAGACAAATAGAGTAAACAAGGAAACAGACGCTTCCAACTTCCACCCAACTTATCTAACAATAAGTGAGACGGCATAGTTTGAGTTTGAAGTAGTTAGGAGTTGTAGAGGCTACATGGAAACATTTAGTAGTCCACCATGCACCAGGTTGGTTCATTCTTAGATTCAGTAGTATATATAGCAATGCATACCAGAGTCAGTAGTCTCCATCCACACAGTTGGTAGTCCACTGATAAATGACGCTAGGGACAATTCTCTATATTTTCTGGTTGAGATACATACCAATGTATTATTATTATTGCATTTATTCAGACTCATATAAGGCAGACAAAGTGTAAGGGACACAGGAGATGAGATAGGAAAACAAAGATACCTATTCTAACGCTGGGTGAATAGAAAACACTTGATTCACCAGCGTTTCACTTGGTATTCGGAATTTCTCCTCTACTTAAACTCCAAGTATTTATGTATGTACTAGCAAACCACTATATTTTCAGTAACAATCAACCTTATCTTCCACTGATATTCCTTGGCTATAATACTGTTGGCGAGGGTTATGTGCAATAAAGCAACTCTAATGAATAAAAGGACAATGTGATCATAAAACTTGTGTGACACCCGAACGAGACTGGGATGGCAAGTAAAGGCCGAGGCGAGGCGAGACTTCTTTCGGAATTTCAATTCCTGTCTTTGTGCGGTGAGACGGAGACTTCCTCCAGGCCCACCTCCCCGGCTGCGGACAAGACATACATGAACACAAATTGGATTTATTACACCAAACCAACTCAAAGACGTCATCTACATCTCGGCCAAGTCTTGTCCTTCCGTTTCACATTTACAATAACTTATGTTACTCTCCTAGAATAATAAGAAACATTTTCTACCTAGTTTCACTCACTAAAAATTATTATTTCTCCAGCATCAACAGACTTTTATTTGATTATCATCAAACATCCCAACACAACTTCCAGGAATTTCATTAACACATATATATAATATTAGCAAAACAAAGTACAAAACCTCAACCATCTCATCTAATACTTGATAAACCATACACACGGCGTACACTGAATCAAAGCATATGTTCATTTGTGAATAAATTATATCAATTAGACCATTCTGAAAAAGGACATCATCATATATTTTCAAGTGCGAGAAATGATTATTTCTATTTAATGTTTTTATGCGAGAGTGCTACAGAATTAACTCATCCTTATCGCACTGAAAATGTTCTATTTTAAGAAAACCACTTATCCAATATGGAAAGTAAAATGAGACAAAAATGTCTATTGAATGTCTACATATGTGGGCAAAATTCCAAGTTATTTATTTAGTGTGATAGATTTTATTCCAGTTAAAGATTTGATCAGATCTTTGAGATGACCAAATCGTTTTACTCCTTCCGTTTTGCTCCTTTGATCTGTTAATACATACTATTACAGTTACTATTAATTATGCATGCTGCAAATTAATATTAAGGACCATGTATTAACATGGTCCTAAAATATTATGAAAATATTGGGTATATAAAGTAAACTATTCTCTTGAAATATTTACTATACTTATGTTTGCATAACAAATTGTATTTGCTTATAGCGTTATAACTTTGTACTCTAAACTCTAAAGTATGGAAATCTAAAGTAGGTAATTTTGCAAGCAAAAATGGATTTAGTATTAGTGCTCCACAAAAACCTAGCTGAAAAATTGTATGCATATCCTTCAAATTATCCCCACCCACGTACTTCTTAAGTAAGTGTGATCCCACAAGTTCTATTTAAGTTGTATATGAATAAAGTTTCAATTTACGTACGTCTCAGTATGAGATAGGGGATACAGGTACATCGATCTTTACGGTGGCTATTTATAATGTAGTTCTACATGTAAAGTCAGAAGCCACCACGCACTCCACGACAGCTTTACACCAATTTAGTGGACAAAGGGCTCTATTTCTGAATGCTAGTATGTAGGTATTCACAAGGATCTTTTATTATTTGTGAATGAATACGTTAACTGGATATGTCATCCAGTCCCAGCCTAAATGAAAGGGTGAGTGTGTCTGACATCTGAATGAATGGGACTCCTGCGTCACTAATTGTTCTAAGAGCAGGGAATTTCATAATTTTATCGTAATGATAAGATGTTATATAGCAAACAGAAGTAGGTTGTTAAATTACACTTTTGTGAACCACTTGGCGTAATTGGAGACAGAACCCGAGGAGAAAGAAGGCGTCTGCTAATTAGTAGAAATTACCCACTTACCTCTGATGATAGCGACTCCTTTGTCTATCTTTGAGTTGCTGTCAATGTAGATAACTTACTATTTTTTGTAGATGATACATTTCCTTCATCTTTATACTTACTTATATTATAGTCCGAAGGTAATTGTTGCCATTAACTGTGATAGATTAGGTATACCACTCTTTAACTCACTTTAGGTACCTAGAATTAGTAAAGTGGTTGGGGCCTCAATACCGATTCTGGTTACAAAATAAGTGTCCGTATTGCGAAGTCCGTATGTGTGTATATTATTTATTTTGTTACTATTAGGTACTTAATTTGACTGAATCAGCAGTGGGTGGTGATTCTCTAATGTATTTCATGTCATACATAAACTGACTCAGATTGGTGTAATATATGTTACAACCAAAAGGTTAAAAGTGTGTCATGCGTGGGTTTGCGTGTGAAACACGAATAACTCCTAGATGACTCACTGTTTTATAACCTGTCGACACCGGGATGTAGTATTGAATTGGCAGTGACTATTATATAGGTACAGTTAATAAGCTAAATGTAAATTCAAAACTACCCTGCAGAAATGCTTCAAAGATTTACAATTTCTGATTTCAATCGACAGTGATGATAAATAATTTGATTACGAACTTTTTTTACTACAGCGATTCACTACATCATAATCACAATGATCAGTCTTATTGTGAACATCACAATCTATTTTAAATAATCCATTTGCTGCAGGTCGTGAATTTTGCGTGTTCATTCTATGTCAGCATTTACATTGCCATTAGTAATGTAGTGTATAATAAAATGAAACACAACACAAGAATAACTTTTATCTTGAATACTCATTTTTTAATATCATCGCTACGAAAGACACGTATCAGAACTCCTTAGCATTAAACAGGTCGATCGACTATACAACAGGAAGTTATACAATTTCTGGGACCCATGAGTATAATTCATCGGTTACGAATTTAAAATTATTTACCAGTCGATACCCTACAGGAAAAGTTGGCACGAATTCCACACTGATGTCTGATGAATGATCATTCTGAATTTAAATGGTATTTAATGGAATTGATTACATATTCATAAATTGTTAGTTGTTTTATTGATGGAAAGTGTAAATGAGTCAGTAGTTCATGAAAGTAGCTAGTGATCGCACGCGAGCTGGAGTCGTGTCGAATTGTAATAAATTCATTAGTTTTCTTCCATAAATTTGTGTGTTAAAGTTACTGAATAGGCATCGCCGGCATATCCAGTAAATTACAGGAATTAGTACTTGGATATTACTTTTATCGATAACTATCTGTATAGACAGTATTTTGAGATGATCATTCGTGCCATTGTAATAATCGTTTGAAACATTGATGTATACAACACCATTTTATGATATGTGTGATAGTTTGCGATTGTTGGAAAAGTAAGCTTACTCCGATATAAATTAGTTATTAAGTTCTAGGTATAATTAGTTTCCAAAGATCTACACAGTTAATGAAAAGTTACGATAAACACTGAAGCAACAGCCTGAAGATTCAGATATTAATCCAGTATCTGTATAGATAATAAATAATATTGGTAGATTGCTCTTCTGAGAAGGCAATTCGCTGACAAGTTAATTATTTTTCTACAAAGATCCAGAAGCGAGTTTGATGTATTTAAAAGGATGTCGCTGTTCTTATTATAATTGTGAGCGTGTCTTTTAAGTACCCCTGCAAGGACGCAATCAATTCTTTATTAATTAATTTACAATATGCGTATAAACTAATGCTTTATATACCTTTCTTTATGTAAATGAGATTTCTCTTTTGAAGCCAAAACTTTCCTACATAATAATGTGGAGCATGTAATGGTGAAAGTTGCATATGGAGTTTAGGCTTACATGGTGAAAGTCAGTTACTTCGTATGTGTAACGCAGAATAACACACATGCCGTAAAACGGTATTTATTTTGTAATCGTCTTATATACCTGTTTACCAGGAAATCACTTTTATAACATTTATTTGGAGGTTGTAGGACACATAACAGAGAGTAGGTATGCATCGTCCGGTGTCATTTAGGTCGTTTTCGGGGAAACTACATCGCATAGCTTAAGAAAAGTTGCTATTATAATCTTTATAATATCGAAGCTTAAGATTCTGTTGGAAATTACTGGTGCTTCGCCAAATATTATTCCTTTTATGGTTGTCGTACATGTACTACTTACGAACACTGCACGCTTTGTGGAAGTAGCACACTTTCTCCAGGGTAGTAAGAGCAGAGAAACGAAACTGCCGTGAACATGAAACTGCGTTAATGTATATAGTTAGGCAAACCATATTAAGGCATCTTCATCTTCGTCTAGCTGTTTTATACATTAGCCTTTTATTCCCCACGTGTCAAGGGCTTAATCTTAAACGTCATGTTGATCAATTACAAAAATACATTTCTCGATTAATTTAAAAAGGAATTAGTGAGCTGTATAAGTCCTCGAAAAATTTTAAGCCTAGGCAAAATGCCAAATGTCAGTCCGTCACTTTCACATTTAACGAAGCATCTGCTTATAAAATTTTCTGGAAAGATAGAAACTTTTCTTTACATAACGATTACTTATCATACTCAAGTAGAATGCTATTATAAAGCATACAGAATGTTCTTTATAATTGTTACGTAAAAGTACTAAAGCAGCAGCCTATTGCAGAAAATTATAACACAAACTCTTGCTGAACACATGCTATGTCTCAAATTAAAACGTGTCTACCAATCTGTTATTTTGCATACTTTCTTTTCTTTTGCGAGCTTAATAAATTCTACTTTCCCCGATTTCCTTTTCTCCGACTTAGTTTCTTTCAATGCTAAATTAATTTAGCATCTGCCAATGGCATTGCAATTTACATTTTTAAGCGAAAGTCACGACTAGCGCAAATGCTATCCAAATGCTATCCCCATTCACATTGCAAAATAATTCTAATTTAGCATTATTACTTTAAACGAAATTTTATATGACAAAAAAGAACAGTGCACTCAGCAGGAGGAAACTACTATAATTTATCTTTCTTACGGTTCTTTGATAACACACAGCCCTCCGTAAGTCTCCTCACTAGCATAGTTATTATATAAAAACACTTGTACTTTGTTAAATAGTTAAAATAAACCATAAGATGCTCACTTGTGTTATGTGACAACATAAAGGTTCGTATAATCAAATTATTTGAAGCCGCCACACAAGTGACCATGACCAAGACCCAAAGAAAAATTATCTGGTCATGGAAAAAAAGGTTNTCTGGTCATGGAAAAAAAGGTTCACAAAGCCATTGGCCGAGCATTTACCGTGCGTGACACAGATATGAATTTTAATTAGCCAAAAATGAGTTGGAAAAATGTGATTAGGTATGCTACTAATCTGACCAAATGAATGTGACAAAAATTACCACTGCAGAAGTGTAGGTATTTAAAGTATTTAATTGACAATTAAAGATCCTCAAGAGAGCGAATACTTAACACACGCACACGACCGACAATCGAACATTAATGTACTGAGTACTGACAGTTAGAAGATCAATTGAATTATCGCTTATCTAAAAACTTTGTTGAGTGTACGCAGACTTGAATATTATTCGCGTACATTCAAAACAGAAATTAAATAGGAAGGAGCTTAAAATAAATGAACTTATATCTAAGCACTTTATTCACCATCCAACAACATCTGTTAGCTATACAGTTAATTTACAAGATATGGAAAATCTTATGTTAGTCAACTCTGAAAGTACAAGCTTTGTGTAGCATTATTGCATTTACTAATACACAGTAAGGAGTACTAAGACATACGTGTTGCATATCCTGCGGAGAAATTTTAACGTAAACCAAGATACAGTAGAAAGTTAAATTAAGTTAAGAGACAATTCTTCTCGGAAATTTATATAAAAACTCCGCACGTCATTTCAACTTTGGTTCAGCTTTCATATCTCTTGTCCTGTATTCCCCCTAGCCTCGTTTCCAGATTATAAGCAGCCAACTTATCGCTGTTCACTCACCGTATGCCGTCTATACACAAGTAGTTAGTTAAACTATTTTGCAAAATTGAGTGTTGTTCTGGCTGAGAGCTAGGAACCCACTTTGATCTCACTAAGCATATTCTTGATAATTGTAGCTCATTTAAATTCTCTTTCTTTTCGTATCCACAGGGAGCTGCTTTGGATTTGCTTGATTTCCCAGTTTGACTATACGGTATAGAATTAGCGACCTTTGTCTTACTATAAAGATCTTTCACTTTTATACGGGCTGAAATGTACCGTGCAGACATACCCATTCATTTTCAAGGGTATCTTTTCTAAAAAGTTTTCTTTGTTCACCACTTACACATAGAATTTAAGCAACCGAGCAAGTAAAAGCTGTTCTAGCATCGTATGAATATTACTGGCTGGCTCTCCTGGCAGAAGTAACAGCAATCAAACAGGCACAATTAATTCATTCCTTGGCTTCATGTAATTCTCTTTTCCTTTGTGTTTGGATTTTTTCTTGTTACTATATACAGGAGGAAGATTGCAATTTGCGATATTGCAAAATATATATTTCTACTGTTAAATATACCTATCTACTTATACTCTTATTCCTTATAGCTGTTGTGCACGGTTATTTATAAATTACTTAATCAGCATTGCTAACTGCTTTCATCTATGACGTTTTTTCTAGAGTTTGTTTTTCTTTCGCTTCGAACAGGTCAATGAACTTTATACACGCTACGAAATAAGGAATTTCTTTGTATACAGTCAAGGCCTTGTACAAACTTAGGAAACCAAAATTTACATCAATATTTTAACCCAATTAAAATACCTATAAGGATACAAGCACTTTCAATCTTCTCTACTACTTCCTTGTATTTAAGAAGCCCAATTAAAATCAGCAAGTACAGAATACCCGTTCCATATAATATCTTTAAAAAGTTCGGTTATCTAGGCAAACTTAAGTATGTCATGGAATATCTTGAATCATATTTACTACCTATGCATATAAAATAATAATACACTTATTACATTGATGCTGATTGTACCTTTTATATAATCTTGTAACTCGTAAACATTCTGCACTTTGATCAATCGTACATTTCGTTCGTGCTTATGATTTTGTTACATTTGGTTACACATAAAGTTGCCCAACTGAGATGTAATTAACATAAAACCAGGTTGGAATGCAAACAATTCTTATTAATAGTTATAATTGGTAAATTGGTCATTGCCTACAGCTTTCGATAAGACTTCGGTAGGTACTAGGTACCTATGTAAATATTACCAATTAAACAGGAAAATAGGCAATTGTTGACTTAGTGTTATCTGTAAATGTCTGTAGTAGTAGATACGGTGAAAGGTATAGTGTCAATTGTCAAGCTAACTATATAATTAATTAAATAAGTGTCTTATCATGTAAATGTCCACCACGTTACACTTGCGTATATTTAGTAAATACATAGGTACATAACCATAAGGGTATGATATTGATAATGGCTTAGTAAGTAATATATGTGTATTCGGGAATTAATAAATGGAAATATTATACACTGCTTGGCTTAGTCGTGAAATTCGAGTTAAATACGCAGAACGCCTACCTATATCCATACTAAATATATTACAGTTTGACATATTTTCTGAATATTGATTTTTTTATCAATGCTGAAAGAACTGACGATGTAGTACTAACGATAGATTTCAGTGCAAGACAGTTCCATCAATATCGCATACGTCACGTTTAACAAGTTAATCAAAGCAAGGCTAAATCCTTTATTTAAGTACAACTCATGGTTTTTACTACGGCCTGTAGTAATGTCTACCGCATAAAACTACATTCAATACAGTCTTGTAGATATTCTTAAGTACCAAGAAGTATATAAGCCAACGTCACATAAATCTAATGGTCTTAATAAAACAAGCAGAATAGAACACCTGCCATTGCATTGAATCCTTATTAAGTAAGCCTTAGTGCACCATTAATCCTTGTATATAGTTTGTAGTATGATTTTTGTTATTTAATTTTCGGCATAAAAGCTTGATTCTTTCAACTACACTACTTTTGCTATTCAGTAAGTAGTATATTTTATACTCTATATATTTACTTCTGATGTATATTTACTGTTAGTTTTATCAATATTATTCCTGCGAATGCAAAGTGGACGATTGGAATCGTTGATAGTAATAATTCATGAATTGGCATAAGGCGCAGGCCAAAATAAACGAAGAATGGTGTATGTAAGCCAACTAACCCAACTATAGCCATGTCAAGGTAGGGAAAAATGTATAGACTTGTGTTGAATGTCTGTGGAAGTGTAATAGGATTAGAGTGTCAATGCAGAATAGTGTCATACAAAAGCTATATGTACCTTCACCTACTTATACTCATGTCCCTATCACGTAGATAGGAAATGTACATGATTCATATAGAATTAAGGTTTATTTGCATAATAGATTAGTCTTATTGTTAGTAAGTAGGTACGAATAGTAAATATCCGTAATACACGACGGAGAAGTTTTCTTACAGTTAGTAAATCTTAGGAGTTAGTGTGGAGGAGGTAGGGAAATTGGTAGCATTTTAGCAGTTCAAGTTGAAGCAAGGAAAGGACAGGGCCGATTTGGGTGAAAGTTACCTAGCTAGTGAAGCAACGTAAATTGGAGAAAAGCCTCACTAACCAAGAAGGAGCTAACTGAGAGAAAATATAGATCGCAGTGAGTCGAAACGTGTTGTATTATAGAATGTATACTTGTGTGTGTTTGTTGTCGGACTGAATGGTTCCCTACGTACTTCTGGCTACTACAACTGGTAACTTACAAAGTTAAGCGATAAGAGTACGTGGTCTGGTAACTTAGCCCATTTCACTCCATCTCTCTCGTACAGTAAACCGGAGTAGTAGTGGGAACATAGTAACAGTAGCCCAAACACACCTAAAATACATATCTGTAGTAACTCAGAGTCCACATACCTGGCTTGGTATATTATGGTGAGAGTGGAAGTTTGCAAAAAATTCGTTTTGTTCGCCACTACAGTTACACTTGTACCCTTTCTGAGGCAAACTCACAGAAAAAGTTCGCTCATAGCATAGCAGAACCTGCAAACACAACAAAACAGTACATTTTGAATACAAGTAAAGAAAACCAAGTACGTAGAAGTGCATAAAAGAGCTTTTCCATCTCTCTTTTCATTCTGATAGCAATACATCGTAGTATTTGTCAATTTGTAGAATTTTGCCTGTCACCAAGTTGTGGAGCACAGGGTAGCTCAGCATCCTATTGTGTCCTGTTGAAAAGCTTTGTATACAATAGTCAATTTTACTTTTCCATTATAAATATCCTCATACTTTTGCTATTAATAGCACCCTACATGGAAAATGGCATGGCATGACTAACAAAAGTAGAATTACATATCCATTCGATTCTCCTTCCTCCATAAGTACCTAGGTTGTCGTTGTTGGTGTGTGTCGTGATGTCTGAGTTTTTTCCTGTGTCACCCAACTACATGTCTCACATTTCCTACTGAATTTTAAACAGTTTTCTACCTAAATCATTCAGCAAGTACTAATACCAGACTAGGATTTCTTTGTTTACTAAATACGACATACTGGAGAATGTCGATAGCACTACTGTTTCAATTTTTACTTGATAGTAGTACCTAGTATTGTTCGGTTTTACTGGTTCTTGTGCTACGTGTGCATGAACATATTAAAAGGTATCTAGTTACTTTTACTTTGTGTACTCAGCCATTTCTTACTATTCCGTAGGTGCTTGTTTACTAAGTATTTTCAAAAGAAGACTATACATATTTTATACGATATATGCTACACTACAGTTCACAATACTGTCTGGTGCAATTTAATATATACGGAGAAAACAGTTGTACTTGAACCATTTGTGCTCCAGTAAGGACATACTGCACACTTATAGTTCATTCACTAAAGCATTCCATACAATAGTCGTGATCAGACTCTGAAAACTTGCAAAGTTGGTCGACTTGAGAAAATTGCACCATTTGTCACAACAAAGCATAGACAGAAAAAACTGCTCACACAACACAACACTAGGAAGAAGAAACACTTGAAACCAAACCAAGAACGGACGAGTGAAAGTGGCAATAACCAAAATATAATGGTCGCTCCAAAGTCTTTTTGGGTCCTTTTCAAGAATTTCTCCAGCAACTTTTCCATTTCAAATGTCATCAGTGGTGGGAATAATAATGGTGAGTAAAGAATAATTCACAGTCTTAAAAAATTCTTGCTAGCCTAAGGAAAATGAAACGATGTGCTGTACAAATTGCTCAAAGGAAAGGGGCGATGATTATACTTTTAAGCATGAGAACGCTATATCGTTACTAATATATTTGAGGAAGTTAATATAATTGGGATTAGTACTTACAGATGTGTCATTTTTAGCTCCAATAGAATTAGAAAGTCAAGGTTTTTATCGCTTTTCAACTAAAAAATGATTTAATTATGAGTTAGTTAGATACTCTCTGTATAGATCATTTTTGTACTTGCCCGCGCAAATAATTTTTGATATTTTCAGTTACTCTCATTCGTTACCTGTGTGATAATGGTTTTCTTTGTTCTGTGGTTTTCAGGAAATTCTAGCAACGACCGGCGTAATATATCATACAACCGATTGAAGACACATGATAAGACCGAGTGTCTATCTTCGTCAAATCCGAATTTGTTGAATCTCCTCGCTCCTCACCAAACTAATAATAACACTGATGACGACTTTGAAGATGAATTTAACAATTTGGGAAACCAGAATGGAGGTTCTTTGAAATTTTCATCAGAGTGCCGTCAACAGCAACCGTCCGGTTCTGCTGCTGCTTATGTGATTTCACCCAGAGTACCTTCTTCGAGTTCTATTTCTACTCCTTTTGGTGGAATTGGTATTGAAGTATACGGGAAAAACGGAAATGATGGGAAAGGCGGAAATGTCACCAACACCTGCAGGAAGTTTACATTCGACAATGATAACGATGATTCTGACACTAGCACTAGCAATGAAGAAAATGAAGTTTGTGAAGAAGACGACGAAGAGGAGGACGATGAAGACGAAGACGACGCCGAGTATTACGAAGATGAAGAAGACGAGGAGGAGGAGGAAGACGACGATGAACAGTTTTTTGACGAAGAGACCAACAAGGTTCAGACAGCTCAATACCAATCAACGGGGCAACAGATGACAGCCGGAATCGGTAAGTTAATCGAGTCGGCCTATAATAAACCGCACGCTATATGCCACATGAATGAAAACTTTGAAACATCTTATGCTCACTGTTCATTTGCATTTTCGTTCCCGGTGTTTCGCTTCGGTTGCATTTATTTTGCGTTTTATTATAAGCTTTGAAAATCTAAACATCACAATTACAATAATTTGCTAAATTGAAATGAAGGTTTTGGGAGTTATTAGCTAATTATTTTTAGGAAGTTTGGGTGTGTATTAGTTGCTATTTCCATGCAAAAAACTCATGAATTTTCTTCTGTCTACGCGGGTTATGCTTCTGACAAAACCTAATTGCACTAGCCATTTGCTGTGTGAAAATGATTTGGCGTGCAGAGCGCTACAATACGAATATCGATTTAAGTCAACGTACTCATGTATTCTGTATTAACTCTTCGCACCCAACTCCCTCCAAAGTGATAGATAACCATAATAATTCTACTACAAATACATACTGTACTGTAGTGTACCGTAGTGCACAGCACAACGGTAAGTGCTTCCCTTTGCAGTTATTAACTATATGAAATGTACATGCACTGAATCTTAAGGGAGATCATCTGCTAAGCTAACATTATTTTCTGTTGCAAAAGCAGTTGAAGTATCCGTCGGAAAATATTGAATAGATAATGGGAACTATGCATTATCATGCTATCTACGTTCAAATGAGTAGAGTAAGTTGTATTGTCAGCAAGTGGGCTTAATGTTGTTTTCCGTTAAGACTATGTAGGAGTAAAAAATATTAAATGTATACTACCCGCACCGCATACACTCTACATGATTAAACCCGACAGTCAAAAAAGTAATGGCAAAATTGGAATAATATTTCATTATACATGTGTCTGTATAGTCTGTCGTGGTATATCTTTAATTTTGATTCACTTTGACATTATTATTGTTTACTATAGTGTAGAGAAAGCATAACATACAGATATCATGCAAATTAAAATGCGAACCGACAAAGAATTACTATAATAACAGGGCAAAAGTACATAACAGCAGAGTAAATACTATTATAACAGTACAAAATAAATACTACTACTTACTATGTGCCCATAAATACGAATACCAGGAAGCTATTTGCTCCACTTCATCAGTTGTGTGTACCCTAACCTAACTACGTATACATAGCTACTTCGGAGGAAAGCAATCAACATTGTTAAATGTAGCATACTAAAAACGATGTGCAGCAAGGTTAGGAAGAGACAAGTGCAGACGTCGATATTCTGAGTAATATGCACTTGGATCCCGAGCACGTTACTATAAAATGGGAGAATCGAATTCATTGCCTTACTACTAAACTTTCTAGCTCTGTATATTAATGAGTTGTTAAATGAATTAATAGGAACGTGAAGTGTTTCGGGAGGAAATTCTACATGCAAATAATGTTTAATTATTACAACTACCTATACTTATGCTTATACCTGTACTTCAGCAAAACTTGTCTAGACAGCGTGAAAGAATCATAGTTTTTATTTTTTGATTCATCATGCAGCTTAATTATCTTTGATAGCTTGTCATAAATTAGTTATTTGATACACATTTGACTGCACAACTAGGACACGCTGGTAGTGAAAGAGCTTTGGTTGCGTTACTTGTCATGGCTTGCACGTTTAATTTGTATGACAACTTTCACTGGATGCATAATGCAATCACATTAAAGGTTAGTGTCTTTTAACATGAAATGACATTCATAAAATTAAATTGACTAAACTTTGACATTTCAGAAAACTGGAATATTCACACGTCGACATTAACGACTCAAGTGTAGTTTTACCACTGCAATTATAGGAGGGGATGGATGGTGACACTTAAAACTACTACCTACTACATTAAAATGGATGCATATCATCATGCTGTGCAACTTATAATACAATTTACTTAAAAAGTCTCTGACTAAGTCTAAGTGATGTATTTAAGTAAACACAGACACCTTCACGGATACTAACATACCTGTACGTACTTACCTAAGACATGCCCTATAAAAATTAACTTTCTCTTCACATACTCTTTCTGTATACTTACTATCTGTATAAAGGTACCTTAGATTACTTCTCTTACTTTGCAGTGTTCAGTGTGTTCATAGAGAACATAGGGAACAGGTGTACTAATACGTAACTCTGTGACGCTAAGTATGTCTAGCTTTATAGTCACGTTGAGTATTACTCTTAACCTAATTGTTGGGAACGTGTGGATTATGTATTTTGTATACTGTAGGGAAGAATTTCTCGTGAAGAAGGTGCTAAAAAGTTTTTGTGCTTAAATGGGTTACATATACAAATGCATTCCATGAAAAATATTCAGATATTCTTTCTCATGCCCCATATTAGATATACATGCATACTTTAGTGCTAAGTGCTATGTTACTGAAGATTTACCGCACTAAAAAGTAAGTAATGGATGTCAAGATGTCAGAGTAGCTTTTATCCTTTAAAACTTTCTTCGGCTGGAGTAAGGCTGAGGGTAAAGTTATAAAACTCCCGCCATCAATTACACAGGGCATACCAGTGACCACGTGACAACTTACCTAACCTAACCATATT
>JABASH010001657.1:0-24604 GCA_019776445.1 Tomocerus maximus | reverse complement strand
AAAAGTGTAATAGATATCACATATCTTATTACTTACATGTTAAAATGTGTATTGGACTAAACGAGAGTTGTTTTGGATTTGAAATAGTCTTATTTTAAACTATATGCAGTTCTAAAGATATCTTTAGAGTTATGGTTGCAATTTATATCTCGAGTGTTCATAGATATGACATTTTATTGAGACATGAGAAAAATGTATCATTGATAATGTCAGAATTGTAGTTTTGACTAAGATAATGTTGTGATGACGGTGTTTGGAGTTATATTATTGTGATAATAGGTGCAACCTAGAAGGAGTCTTGCTTCTCAAAATTCAAATAAGACAAGATAGGCTATGTAATAGGAAGAGACTCATCTGCACTCCCTGAAGGAAGATCTCTTTCCTATCATTGCATGGGTCGTGAAAAGTATTCACGAAATTGTCGCATGTCCAACAGTTCACAGTAATTTTATCTGATATAAGGATGTCCTTTGTAAAAGTTAGAGTTCTTGTTGTAGAACTTGTCTCTCTTGTCTGTGTACATATAAATATGTACCTACTCCATTTGAACAGCTTGTGATGGATACCATTGCATAGTGTGTAAAGATGAATTTAATTGATGGACGAAATAACACCACCTCGCCTTCTTGTCATGTACCGTAATTTTAAGTATCCTTATCTCTTTCGAAAATCCACCTTTGCTATACTCTCTGACATTCATATCTATACGCGCGTCAACTGTCTTACAACTGTATTGTAATACAACAGCTAAAATGTGAGTCACAGGAAATCCCTGTGTTAGTATAAAAGCGCAAGTTATGTAATAATAACAAAATTCCATCACATCGTATCACATTCTTTTGCTAAAATCAGAATATAAATACTTACTTTTAAATCTATGTCATTTTAGACCACATTGTCAATAATATCTTATTACGATCACTATTGTATTTTAGTACACAATATGAAGTAGAATGAACAGTCCACACAGATTGACAAATTAAGTGATACAATGTCAATAAATCGGATATTATTAAGAATAATTGTGTCAGAAGGTATAAATAATTTATCTAATAGATGGGTAAGGTGGTGTCGATTTTTGATGTCTTATTATAACAATGACATTATTGGTTATTGTAAATTGTAATTGTACTTGTCCTTAGCCAACATTACTTTATGTTATTGTCGCCATTTGTCAAACTAGTACAATTAGAGAAAAGACATGTCACGTAAATGCTAATTGAAAAGGGGAATTAGTTAGATTATATTGTTTGCTTGTGCCAATATTAGTTGAAGCACATTCTATAGGCGAAATGATAATATTTAGTTGTTACTTGTACGGTTTACTCCCCTCATTAAATTAATTATATTCGTTTTTTCCAACTACATAACTAACAAGTTGTTATCTAAATATATCGAGTGAATTAACATGAATAATGCAAATTAATTCAAAGTGCATAGCATTACATTGTATTTGCATACAACAATTAGAATATTGTTGCATATCTGGTTGTTCAATGTACAACTCTATAAAAATCCTTTTGAACAGAGTAGTGTAATAATGTAGTCATGTAGTTTCACTATGTTAACATTGTTACACCAGAGGCAGTTAACACATATGAATTTCCGCTATTGTCATTTTTCAGAGAAACGGATTTAATGCATTGTTTTTAAATGTCTATTTATGTAGGTATGCCTGTAGTTAGTTTGCTATGCGTAACTTCTTTGTGACTTTCATTTGTAAAAATAGATAGTACATTTACGGAAACGTGGTTACACTTTACAGCATACTAAGTAGGTGGGTGCAACAAGAAGATTACGTGAAGTAAAAGAAAAGTTTATGCTAGCTAAAGGGCAAGCCTGTAATTAAAACTATAACAATGTAAAATTAAACCGGAAATTAAGACTCAAACTTTTCCTACAAATGCATATCAAATTAGGGTGTCTTTTTTAGCATGTAAAAGTAAAGCATTCAAAAATGGAAATCAAAAGACAGAGAAACAATGATAGACTTTGCATAAATCTTTGAACATTATGTGCACCAAATATTCAACTGGTATACTAAAACAAAAATTCACAAATGCTCTAAATGGTTGCAGTGCAAATCTGGGACATGTATCTGCAAAAATTAAAAATATTTCTGTTTTGTGCTTTCTTGAAAACTGTAACGGATACTAATCTACTTAATTTGAACTGTTAGTTCATGTAACACAGGATATTAACTTTTTCCTTTTTTCAATTTGAGAATTACATACTGAATGCACATTATGTATGTTGCCTCTACACAGTTGGGAAAATACAGAAGCACACAAGTTCGAGTTGGGCAAACAGAAAAGAGCATGTCTTGGGAGTTTTCTACTCTTCAGTCAAATCACTGCGTTGTCATCAAATCGTGACATGATTTCTGACGGAGACTCGTGCACCACGTCCTCCTAGTCGACAACAACTTTGTATACTTTGCCTGTCAAGTTAATTTCGCCATCCGTGGTTTTGCAGGGTTGATTATTTGCTAGATATATGTACAATTAAGCGATAAGGATACACTCAGTTTTATTGATGGCCATGTGTGAGCACATAGACAATAATTTATCCCACGCAAAGATATATCATTCTAATGGGGTACCGAATTTTATTGCCATCATATACTACACGTATTCTTAAAATTCAGGTTTATTTTTAGGATAATGTTTGGCAAGAAACCTGAAGTTTCTGCATGGTTCATTTAGATGCAAAAATCTTCTTTGTTATGTTGTTGTAATGACTATATTATTGAAAACTTGCTTTTTTGCAATTGGTTTATTTACCTTAGCCTATACAAATTGTTTTGCATTCGGTGAAAAATACAAGGTAGCATTTTGCAACGTTAAAAGTCACATAATTGGTAAGAAACGGAAGGTTTAGGCTGTTCGACTAGTTGTGACTGGATTGTGTGTCGTAAATGTATATCTAAAGATACCTGGCACAAAGCAGAAAAGTGCAATTAAGTGAGTGTTATTATTTTGAACACACGACATAGACTTGGACTGTGTCAGTCCAAGTTCACGTTTACTACGCGATAACTATTACGACGGACGACGACTACTACAACGTGCACAAGTGTATATGAATGACTGATAATATGATCCTGACCTGGTCCTAGTGTTGAATGTCATAGGGAAAAACATTATTAAAATGTCTGTTGTACATGTGTAAGCGTATCTCACGTATAGGTGTAACATTTTCTATTGTAAATGTATGTTGCCCATTTGTATTTTGTGTGGTAAATGGTATTGAATGGACTACTCGTAATGTATAGAGGGACTTACTGATGGTTATCTAAGAGATATGTGCCAAAGTATGTAACGAGTGCAGCACACGTGCAAGTAAGACAAGTATAGAAGGCATAACAGTAAGAAACACTCCCAATAGGACACGTAAATATAAAATGAGACACGGGAGGGCAATGCATTAGTGATTTTACAGTTATGAGAAGGTATAAACTTAGAGCTGAGGTGACATTGTACCTGTAGTAGGTAGTGATGTAATGTATTTGCATAGCGTGAACACAGATCCTATGAATACCTAAGAAATTACATTGTGTATTTAAAAATACTAAGTTGGCTGCTTTTATGCAAATAATTGTACAGTAATGGTCAAAAGGGCCTATTATATATAAATAAATACACGAAGGTAGGTATACATTATAGTTTGAATATTAATTATCTTAAGATTTACCTTGCATACATATGTTCCAATGAAATTGTGATTTTATTATTGTACTTGTACCTTTAGCTACGCTGCATTACTAATAATTATAGCTTTTGTAGATAGAATACAATAACAATAAGTTGATATTATTTGTAACTGTATGAAAGAGTTGACCATCCACTGGGCAATTTTTACTCTATGATACACTCCTTTCTTTCCTAACCGTACAATACAAGCAATTTATACGCATCAAGGATACACAAGGCAAAATAACAATAAGAAGTTTAAGCCTTTGTTTTTGCTACAGTATTTTGCCTACATTTACATATTATGCATAGCTACGCAAATTATTATTCATGGCAGTTGCACTTCAGTTATAATGCACATAATATTATTATTCCTTCCTATTTAGCATTGTAAATGTGTGTGCGAGCAAGCGGTGTAGTCAAATGAAGGTAGAAGTTTGTAATTACTATTACATTATCATAGGGAGACAGAGCAGAACAAAATGGTCAGTATGGATTTGACTTTTGATAAAATATAATGCACACTCATATAATATTATGAGTGTGTCAGCGTGATTTGATTTACCTTTTTTATTTTATCTCACATTTACCTGCTATCTCAGCAGATGCAAGTTAGCACTTTTGTGATTATTCACTATGCGCCACACACACATTGGACTGTAGGTCGAATTTTGCCTTGCCGAGAGCATTCTATGAAATTAATGCATCAGAGTAGACAGAACATGTCGAAAAGTAATCTTGTGCAACATTAGAATTAGGAGATAGTTGCTAGTTACTAGTATGAATTGATACATTAATGATAATATAATAATCTTGATGAATATTAATACTTAATGTACTTATTACGCTATTGATTCTATATGGATTCTATAAAGTGTATCTAATATCCTCAGAAATGATCAAAAGAGAGAGTAGGTATCATTTCCTTCCACACACGACTACAATAATTTTACTAGAGGCAAATACAGATGGTATAGTAAAAAGGGTTTTGTATTAGATTAAAATAATATATGTACAGTCGATCAAAGTATCATATCTTTAGTGTACCTGCAAACTTCAGTAGGTAGTAGTTATTAATTTATGCATGTTTGAATTCAATAACAACAATAATTAACAAGTTTATTATGGATTCTGTACATACCACTGGTATACCTCATTCCATTTTGCAAGGAATCTCGTGTGAAGTTCGCATAAGTTTCTAGCTGTCGTGTCACTATAATTAAACAATCATTTTTTTGAATTCTCAATGCGAATTTGCGAATATAGATAATAGATATTAAATCAAATTGTTTCTTGCGAATGTCATATTATCTATTTTGTTAGTAGATTGAGCTAACCTGAGATCCTTCGACTTCTACCAATCAATAAATATCTTGTATGACACGAGATATCCCAATGTGTCTACGTGCTTATTTAAATTCTATTACAAATCCAACCTACCAAGGTCGGTGACCATGCTTAACATGTAGTGTCCCAATCCCTACCGAAATGCGTACAAAACCATTAAGTCGTTCATCTGCAAATCAACTTTATCCTTCGAAGCAATAATATTATTGAACATTTTCTAATTCAACTCTCGCCTAGAATTTCTGCGCGAAATATGGCCATTCTATTTTAAATCTGGTTTTCATTAACAATTCAATTTGACTATTACAGATACAGAATGCACTGCGATTTTATTTCTAGAAAAAATTTTCTAAACACAAAATATTGGACTTTGTTACAATATAATTAATTTGCCTACTGATTAAGGTTTTATGCAGTAGGGCAAATGAAATACTTTTCGAAGAGCATTTACAAATGATAAACTCATCTGTCTCCATTACTAAAACCTCGAGATTGTATATACTACATTAATAGCATTGCATTTTCTGAGTAAATAGAAAAGCCTGAATTGATTCAGACCCAACTGTAGGTGTTTGTCACGGTTGTGTTTGTGTTTGACTGGTTTTACAAAAACCTTTTGAGAAATTGAATGGATGTGAATGAGCAACAATTGCTGTAAATCCCAAATGAAGACAAATTGAGTCATATTATTTGTATTTTCTGCGGCCTACCCGCTGTGTGTTGAAAATACCTACAGCAACCCAATTTAATTGACAATGACTTGTACTGTATCTATCGTGTGGTGTATCGTGTAACAGAAAATCTTTGCCAACAACTTAGCAAAGCAAGAGTGAACTTTTACTACACTACATCGCATTTGGTAAACTTGCGACTTACCTTCATGCTTTCCTGTGTTGTTTTCATTTCTACTAAATAAGTAGGTATGATTTATTTTTGTACTACTTTTACACAGTATCATCTTTGAAACATCAAGTCCAAAACCAAATCATTTAACCATGATGTATGTAACTGTGCTGTAGTATCCTACTATAGGTTTGTTTTGTCATTTCACTCAATGCACTTGTTCTTCTACTATTGTATTAACTATTTGCACAATCTAAAAGGATATATCTAAAAGTATCAGAATTAAAATGATAACTAAGTATATGAAATGTCTTATAAGCTTGATGTCTTGCAAAACTCAAGTCTCACAACAGTAGCCTCAGACCACTCGTCAAGTCTGCAAACAAAAACTGCTGAATTCAATTGAGTGGGGAGAACAATGATCTATTTACTATGGCTTATAGTATTCGAACAAATAATTTACCATATCTTTGTAAATAGCAGTAATTTAATGTAAATGTATGCATCTGTTCATCTGTCTGTGCCAATGAAAACGAATCTTTGTATTTAGACAAATGCCTATTTGCACTGTGATTTCATTTTAGCCTCATTTGCCTATTATTTACACAAACTATTTATATTTACAGCTAAGTAGGCACATCCATCATGGTACCTATTAGCACGGACATCATTCTGCATTTACTTGTGTAAGTGTATTACGGACAGATTACAAATTGCATTGGTATTTACTACTTACCTGTGTTTTATTGTGTTAAATAAGTCACCTGACTTAGCATATATAAATAACAATAAGTACATAGAAGAATTTGCCAGTTGGTGTATATGCAGTAATAAAGATGACTGAGTGAGCTTAGTAGTCGTGTGTTCTTGGCTTGCCTTGCTCTACTCAGAATCACAATAAAATAAGTCAAGTCAACTTGACTATTAATAGTAGTGCAGTGCCACTTTGGTCTATTGTCTATCTCTTTCGAAATCCTAAGTAAACCACATACCGAACAGATTCACAATGCCTATTTACTTCAAATATAACGTATGGCATTATTAGATGAGCTAGAGAGAGAGAACAGTTGGAATGAAATGTGAGACGATCGATCATTTAATCTACCTAACCGAGCTATCTATTTATTAGTATCAGATTACAATTGCACACCACACCGCAAACATTTATAACTATCTTAACAATAGTACACATGCGACCTACTGCATTACACACCTTCACTTCTGAAGTACTTGTCCCCACTATTATAATAACTTGTGCAGACTTACATTCGTTTAAACCTGCTCTTTTGACTTATTTCGTTTACATTGTACATACAGCCATGAAAAAGAAAAGTTAGAATCCAATGTGAATGTCTGAATGAGTAAGTGGGCATAGCGAAGTAAACACAACCTAAAAACTTGAGCGTTAGAAATAACGAACCTGCATCTGCATTATTTATTATTACGGGTTACCTTAACCATATTATACACAACCGGCCTAAAAAGCACTAATAATATGTCACTGTGTGCATACTACTTACTATGAGTAATATGCTGTAGGTAGGCGAGAAGAATTATCGCAGTGAGAATTCCGCAAAATTAGTTTTACGAGAAATACATGCAGAGATGATTAATACAGTGAAAGCAAAGCGAACTCAATTATGGAAATCTTCTACTGCTCCAACCACTTAACATACAAAATGGATCTTAAAGAAAAGCAACCCTAACTTTGTCTCACACCAGGGACTGGGACTATCTTACATTATTAAATAGATTGATGTGCTACTAGCATTAGCAATGACAATGGCCTATATTATATTAGTTGACATTCATTATGCCTCGAACAATATGCCAATATTTCTTATGCTCTGAATTGGCTCAACCTAAATGAAAAGGAAATAAAAATTAATTTTAACTTTTGCATACAATACGATGGAGAACCTACATGCGTGGCCGATATTTTTGACTTGATGTAAGTAAAAAATCTTTTTTATTTGAAAATATGAGGAGTAACATATGCAGATAGTAGTCCTCGACCCAATCTAATAACATATTATGTGTAGGTACAAAATTATACTTACAATTTTATTTACAAGTATACAAGCTTAATCCGCCCTATCAGTGTTCAAGATGGACAGTAATGCAATTAATCGGACGTGATGGTACTTTATTTAGGTAAATATTGAAATGGTAGATAATAATAAGTGTGATACTGTTAAGATATTGTTCACCAATGAATTACAATAACAACGAAGAAGAGATGACAGTGCATGGATAAGGTAAGATTTAGTCAAAGGAATAATGTACTGTCGTCAGTGGAAAACAAAAAAGGAAGAGCATTATAATAGTTCGTCATCATTCATCCTTGCACTTTAGTCTATAGGTATTCACAATAGTAGACTGCTCCTGCTTTGGTCAGCCTCTTGCCAAAACTGAGAAGGATTTCGGCAAGCAAAATCCTCAGTTTGTCACATGCAAAAAATTGACTAATGCATTTCATATCATTAGTTTTGCTAGTACATTTGAACTACAAAGTACATCTGGCTGTCTTTTCTTATGATTTAAATGGAGTGTGTCAGTAAGGCTTGTTAATTCACATCATAACGCTATAGCTTTGGCGGATACCTATTTGTACACAGATAATTACTTACAATATGTTAGCTTCCTTAAAGTATCGCTTTGAAAATAATTATCGTTTGCCTTAAATGGGATGAGATGCAGTTGAGCATGGTAAATGGTATGTTAGTTACCTCTTATGGTCTATGGTGGTGTGATACTAAAATGGTACTAGCACATTTACCATTATTGCTAATGCTACCTACTGCAAACTACAAGAAGAAATATAAAAGAATTGACTGTTTTTAAATACTGCTACTTCCCATCGTTCCAATATTTCGTAATGTATTTGTCTATTTATCGTGATGTGTGTGTAGAGTAATAGGCACACACATGTTGAAATGTTGTTTCGTTAACTTATTCATATGGTTTAGTGAGCTCATTCATTTTCATTTTTAATATATCACATTATTCATTCCACATAAGAAAGGTACATTCCTTTTGTTACTAATTTAGTTTACTATGTCCTCTGTAATTAGGGTGTCCAAATTAGTACACTACACATTATTAGAATAATGCAAGCCAACGAAGAATTTGCAAATGCTTGTCGTCATCAGCTTGCGGAAGAACAACCATTAAGAAATGATGAGCAAGTATTGCATTTAAACTTAATCTTGTCTAAAATGGACGTTTACGCACAGATGACACAAATTATAGCAAGTTAACAAATATCGGATGAGTCATATTTCATTATACACTAATTCCTTAGGGTATACTAACCAAACCAAACTGTGTTGGGTTAAAATAGTCTTCATTAGCAAATTAAAAGTGTATTTCATAAAAGATGCGTGTGTGGTATTCATCGTTAAGTGGGATATTAGTTAGTACTTAGTAGGTACAAGAATAATAGTTAATTATTTCAATTGAAGCACATTGGATTTATAGCAGAGCCTCCTTGTGAATGTGCGTGACCCCGATACGCAAGAAAACGAAAAGTAAAGACGACAAGTTTGAATAGAATAGGGGAATGATGTGGGAATGAATAGTAATAGGACGTAAAAGTGCTTAAAATATTAAGGTTTCTATGTCAATTGTCAACTCTTAATATTTTCCATCATAAAATGTTTGCCATAATATGGATGATTTTCACCAGTTACAAAATTTGTGAAAACGACACGCATTATTCTAGTCAAGTTCTTAATTCTTATTATTTCATTTATTCAGTATTATTCATCTCTGCAATCTCCGATTTTTATAAAATAAGTCTTCCGAAGATTCCGAAGTCTTCAGCTGCTAACTGGTGAGTTTTACCGATTTTAGCATCATCTATCTATATTATGTAGCATAGAGATTTATATCCTGCTAGCGGTTGAATTTACCGCAACATTTTGGGAACCCGTCGCGGCAACAATTCCGAGGGGGACTGCAATTGCATAATTTTAGCCGTTTGCTTTCATCTTTACAAATCTGAGAAATATTCGGCCTTTTTAATCTATATTCGCATTCAGCAATCTCGGGACGAGAGTTACTCACTGAATGTACTGATTATCTGTTTTCTGTTCTTATTCACACAGCTCAAGACACGGTCTCGATTCTTACAAATCTCAAAGAGCTGTCACATTATAGTCCCCAGGAAAATTGATTTTCTTTCTTTTCTGCATACATTGAACGTTTTGGACATTTCAGTCAGAAATAGTTGCAGTGAATACAAAGTAAGAAAGTTTTTGAAGCAAAAATGTTTTTATCTCTTCTGATCAACATGTCTGATCGAATGAAAACTTAATAAAATAATTGTTTTTAGTTTTAACATGGTCATATGATTTTATATGGTATATCGAAAGAAGCGAAAGTAAGTCAAAAAAGCTGTAAGTCCAAAGTACATAAGCCGTAAGCCTCGGTTCCCCCCGGCGGCTTTGGTTTTGGAAGGGTCAAATAAGTAGAGAATTTTACGACTGTTTTGGAATTTATTTTGATGCTAAAATCGAAAATAGAGGCATATCATAAGAATTGTCAGGGAAAAGTAGTCAATAGCTCTAAGACTTATCTTATTATTTCATTTTTATTACATAATAAGGTCCCCCCCTACTACCTACTCGGACTTTCACAAAACTTGTCGCTGTGTACGTAACATTCAACATTTGGCTTTTGAGTTGAGATTATTTGATTTTGTTGATTTTAGTTCGTTCACAAAATCAAGCACACACGCAAGTTACCACTTCCTTACATTTGACTGATTAAATTCGATCACAGATTGCACAATTCACATCAAAGCATTTACCCGTACAAACAAATTCGCGTCCAAAATGCCACCAAAGCGAACAGCAACTAAGGTATGTGTATAATTAATGGTATATCAAAACAAGAGAGTTAGAGAACGTTGGTACTTATTGTATTGTATCGGATAGTTATAGTAAAGTATGGAATTATTAATAGATGACGAAGGAAAAAGCTATTCCGATGGAAATCGATGAAGTTCCGCAAAGAGCAGTCAAGCGGGGCAAGGCAGCCGTGAAAGATGAAGCTCCGGACCTGCATCCAGATACTAACAATAACAATGAATCAGCCGCTAAAAAAATTAAGCGTAAGTTGAAGTAGTTTTAATTGAATTATTATATAATATATATCATATGATGGATAAATTTAATGTGTACAGGGACAATGGAACCCAAACATGACCGTGGTATTGGCAAAGCCCTGATTTGTGGTACAAATGACGTGGGCCAATTAGGATTTAAAGCTATGAGACGTAAACACCCTGCTCTAGTACCGTTTTTGGAAGAGAATAATTTACAAGTAATATATTTTTTTCATTAATTTATTTTAATTTTTGAAATGTTAAAGTATATATTGTAGTAATTGCATTTTATTTCATTTTAGGTGCAAGAAGTTGCTGCTGGCGGTATGCACACCATTGTTCTATCGAAAGATGGACACGTATATTGTTTCGGTTGTAATGACGACTTGGCTTTGGGTCGTGTGACTGAAGACGAAGACGATAATTTCATTCCAACTATAGTAAAACTACCAGGAACGGTTGTTCAAATTTCTGCCGGCGACAGTCACTCAGCTGCGCTGACTGACGATGGAGCTGTATACGCATGGGGCCAGTTTCGAGTAAGCTAATAAATAATTTGTAATAATTAATGCTTTCACATTTACAAAGTATTTTTTGATGAAAATTGCAGGACCAAAACGGCTCCATAGGATTGACAACTGAGATAGCTACTGCACAGCCCGTACCTCAATGTCTTTCTCGAGACTTGGCGTCAAAAATTACTAAGATAGCGTCTGGGGCTCACCATTTGGTAATGCTAGGAGTTGACGGGGTAGTGTATACATGCGGATCAGGGGAACAAGGCCAACTAGGTCGAGTTTTTACTCCTGCAATGACCAGAAGCACGAGATCCAGGCCTAATGTTCCTCAGAACGCTAGAGGTTTGTTTCCTCCATTTATTGTAATCTATTATATCATTTTAAATATCATTTACAACATACATTACATTTTACACAATCTACTATTTGTAGCATTTACATTTAACGCTATTTACAAAAAGATCAATTATTTACAAGGTACATTACAATTTAATGCATACTTAAAACAGAATACTGGCTCACCCCAGCACCAATTAAATTGAGATCAAGAATAAAATTTGTGGACGTGTTTACTGGAAGCTTTTCCACGTATATCAAGTCAGCCAAAAACGGCGAAATTTACGTTTGTGGTTTGAATAATTTCAACCAGCTAGGTGGGTGATATTTCTACACATTATTAAGAATTTAAAGATTTAATTTTAATGTTTGATAAGTAGTAGCATTCAATAGTATTTTTATTAATATTTATTTAGGGATTAGACGTCCCGGGAATGAAGAAGAAGAGGACTTAGTAGTGTCAACTATTACCAAAAGTCCTGGATTTATAGGAAAGCAGTGGAAAGAAATTGCTGCGGGAGAACATCATTGTGTGGCTCTAAGTGTGGATGGTAACCTAAGAAATTATTTGCTGTTATGTGAACTTGTATACTGTATAACTCGATTCAGTTGATCAGGGTCAATCATTGTTTCAACTATGTGGTTTACGCAAAAAATAATCCTAGAATTCTGCCGAAAAAAGTTGAGAAAACTCCGGGGATGAACTGTTTTGAGGGGGTCAATTGATCGAGTTATACGATAGTAATAATGTAAATAATGTATAATTCCATTGTATAGCAATCTCCTTTTTATAAATACTTTAGGGCAAGTTTACTCACTCGGCCGACAGGAAGACGGACGTCTAGGTTTAGGTCCAGGAGTGGAGGAAGTGACCGTCCCTACCCTAATCCCTAGTTTGGCAGATTACAAGTGTGTTCACGTCGCTTGTGGCTTGGCCCAGGGTTACGTTGTAACAGACACAGGTCGTTTGTTTTCTTGGGGATTTGGGGAAAACTGTCAACTGGGAAATGGGGCGGATGTTGACAGTATCGTGCCAACCGAATGTAATGGCTCCGAAGTGTTGAAACTGAACAACTTTGACATTATTTATGCTTCCGGCGGAGGACAACACGCGGCTTTTATTGGAATAAGTAAGACTGCAACTGCAGCTATACCACCACCAGCTGACAACGTGAAAAATGCTAAAGCTAAAACAGTGACAAAATTGAAAGTTACAAAAGCAAAAAAGTAACTAAGTAGGCTTAAATGGCTGATTTTACTCGGTATATTATTTGATAAGCCATAGTATTTATTATTACTTCTCCCGCTTGTGTCAAAAGTTTTTTGTTAGAGACAAAATGGTAAGGACTAGACTTGACTGGCTCACCTTTCTAAAATATTGGTAACATGTACTCGAAAGCAGATAAAACGATTTTAAATTATGCAAAAATGTATTACATATTAAGTCGGCATACAATGTATTCGTATTATTAGGTCTAAAAGGCTCCCACCAACCTAAATAAAAATTTGTCGAGTCTAAAAATCTCAAACGGCCAAATGTGTGTGTTATGAGAAAATGTTTGCTTACATTATAGTTTATTGTGCCGAATTTAGTAATAATATTTATAGACTTATATGGTAGTATAATAGTATATGATATTCAATCGAATGTGTGTTGATTTTTGATAACAATTATCTTCAATTTGTGTAAAGTGATTTCTTGCAAAAAACTTGTTCATATTTGTGCTTGTATCAGTTAAAAAACTGAACTGATGTGAAATGAACTTCTATAGTGCCGTCATATCTACTTTTACTTTAGTTGTTAGTGTTTTTCAACTTGAATAGTCCTCCTTACTGGCAAAACCCGAGTTTCTTCAATTTCAATAGTGTTAACTTTTATATTGATGTCTGCTTCAAGTTCTAATTGTTTGCGCAGTAAACTCTTCAGCAAAGCATTTGCTTCTTCATGTTTTTTATGCAGATTTTCCATTGTGGCATACATTTCTCTGACTTCATACAGCAAGCGTTTGTGGACGCTGTCGCTGTATAAATAAAAACACAATGCGTCAATAATTCAAACAAATGTTTGTTCTTCGAACATGTATATTTTACTCCTATATTTATAATAAAAGGGCCTAGTTATAACGTAAAATCTGCACGCAAAGTATAATAGTTTGTTAAATAAACTTTGTAAGTACTTGACAAGCTCCAAATTTGGTCGTCCTCTTCTAATTGTTATTCTGGTTTCCGCTAAAGCAGCCGAACTTTTCCTTTCTTCAAAAGCCTTCTTCAGTATTTCAATTGCATCCTGCATCTCACGAATTTTAATAGTAATCTGTAAAATATTCATCCCACCATGAAAATTATTCCTTTCAACAAAGTTTGTATCATGAACTTAGTCATCTTTTAGGCATAAAAATACTTCGGCATGTTGAGTTTGAAGTTTTCCCTTGGCATCTGTAACTTCTCTGAGTCGACGCTCCAAAGCGGCATTTGTTTCGCATACCTGTGTTTGTAAATCTTCGCAAACTCTTCGGAGTAAACTATCAATGTTTGTACGAAGACGCTGAGACTCTTTCAAAACTTTTTCGGATGCCAATTTGTGTCGCTTTGTAAAAACATCCCATTCCTCCTCGTTATGAACATGGCTTTAAATAAACACCGAAATTAAATTGGTTAGGATGAAGAGAGGACAGACTCAGCAGTAATTTCAGGTCCAACTCGCGATTGGATAAAAATATCGATAAGTATAATATTAAAGATCCTTTTGCCTACCTAAAGTCTGCTGCGTATTGACTTTGGACAACAGATCGATGTTCATCTAAACTGTGTGCCAATTTGTCAATCTCCAAAGCTTTACTTTTGTCTTGCAACTCTTTGTCCAGATTGTAAGCACATTTCCGCAAGATTCTTATTTGCTCCTTGCAAAATTCGATGGTTTTCCGCAAATCAAACTGAATTCGTTTTACAAGGTTGACTTCCTTCATTAATTGTTCGTGGGGTACATCATTTACTAAGTCAATGCCTTTTCGACCTTCCCTGAAAATCGAAATAGCATTTAACAGAAAAGAATTTGCATCATAGCCAAGAAAAGAATTTGCATCATAGCCAAGAAAAGAATTTGCATCATAGCCATTCCAACCCAAGTAAGTACCCTAGCTTCTATGTAATTTTGAAAAGCAATGCAAAGAATGAATAATTAACCTGAGCTGAAGTACTTGATTGTTGACCGAAACAATGTGTTCGTGAGAAGCAAGAGAATTTTCAACCCTTCTTAGGAAGATATTCAAATCGTCTGTTTCTTCGCTAATATTTGTGAATTTAGTCTCCAGTTCTTTTTTCCATTGGTCGATATCATCCAGTCTTTGTTTAAATTTCCAGTCAACATCTAGTTGTGCCTTTTCACTGATTTCTCTAGTTTCATCAGTAATTCGGAGACTTTCGGCTAAAAGTCTTTCAGCTCTCTCCCTTTCGTTTTCTGCTTCATAATGAGTAAGTGCAGACGCCTTAAACCAATCTGATGGGGTAAATCTCGGTGGAAGTGGGGTAGCCGTTGGCTTCCTCCCGTAGTAAGTAACCCTTGAAGACATTTCTGGTTAGTTCAGTTTGAATACTAAAATTCGTCTAAGAAGATTTGAAATAGATTTATTTGTATCTGCAAAGATATGATTTTCTGTGATCAATTCAGCTCTACTAATCCTTCCTGTTTTATCGATAAATCAGTAATAGCAATATTAGATCCATTCGGCTAAAACAGTCGTGCTGTTCTGAGATGATATCTGCTATGTATAAGAATAATCGAAACCTTAAGTGTTCATCATGAGCGTGTAGCATATTTTGCATGACGATTTAATCGGTAGAAACACTTTCCTTGCTCTAGCATCTCCTGACCACAATATAGGAAAATGGAAAAAATGCATTCACATACGTAATAACATTTTTAAAATGCAACCGATGAAAACATGAACTAATTACAATTATAATCTTATTCAATGTTGCAATAAGTACAATATTTTCTAATTGTACGTAAAGTAAAACCAGTTCTCCTACGATTAGTCAACCTTTATCTGCTACTTGGGGTCAATACACAATCTTATATGCATAGAAATCATCATTAATGGATCTCCCAGTACTTTGGTGCATCATGCATTTTATATGTACTACCTATTTACCATATTATTATGGGTATATGTGACTGCGACCACTATACCGTAATGCAATGTTTGTATACATTTATCTACTTGAAATGTCTGTTGTAAATTAGGTAATGGGTATTATATACATGTACTATCATTAATCATTACAGATGTGTTATGTGTTTTTATAAGAGTAATAAAATCGGAAAATCTGAATTTAATTAGCATCAATAATGCATGTAGAAAGTAAAATCAACTGGCCTGAGTTTTAACTTTGTTTATCTCTGCAAACCTTGAGACACATGATATTTAAGTATGATTTACCTACAATTGTCTATGTATATTCTTAACAGAAACATTACAGATTGCTCTTGAAAGTTTATTATAGTGTCTACACACATATGATGTATATTGTTTGCGTGCGACCATCGTCATAGTCGGAGGGAAATAAACCGGGATCTGTGTAGTCTGTACGAAACACAAACAGCAGTGCCTGTTCTAGTTTCAATTTTCCAGAATTTTGAACGTTTCCAGATATTTTATTGATATAGAAAAGGTTTAATTAAAAAATAGCATTAATGTAGGTCTCATTTTACTGATTTTACATTGCTGAGGCTTTTAGTTTGGAGTCACTCACAGTCACATTGTCCTATTGTTGAAGGAAGTCATGAAGAAGGCAAGTGAAAAAGTAGCAATAGTCACAGGAGGGAACAAAGGAATAGGTTTTGAAATAGTCAAATCGCTCTGTGAAAAATTTCCTGGAATTGTGTACCTGACTGCCCGAGATGAAGACAGAGGGCTAAAAGCAGTTAATCAGTTAGAAAAGGTACTTATATCATGATCATCATCCCATGAACAGTTTACATTAATTCTACAATGAACAGTCTGATAAAATTAATTTCCATTGCTATTTAGCTGAATTTACAACCCCGATTTCACCAACTGGACATTTCTTCTTTGGAAAGTATTAAAACTTTAAAGAATACAATCAGCAATGAGCACGGTGGGATAGATATTCTGGTGAACAACGCGGCAATTGCTTACTTCGTTAAGAAAGACGTAAGTTTTCATTGGGAACTTCCAAGAATATGGAAATGAATAGTTAATCTATGGTGATTATGATTTTGGAAGCCCGAGCCAGAGCCGTTAGCACTGCAAGCGGAAGGTACACTAAGAACTAATTATTTCGGAACTGTGAATGTGTGTCACGAATTGTTTTCTCTTCTGCGACCCCATGGACGGGTTGTCAATGTGTCTAGTGCACTGGGTAGGAGTTATAATTAAATTGTAATAATTATGATGAGCGATTTTCTCTGAGTTGTGAAGATCAGTGATCATGATGAATTTATTAACATAAACTGGTACATTTTAATGTAAAGGTCATTTATCGAAAATAAATGGAGAGGAACCTGCAGGAGAAGCTTTAAGAAAACAACTTTCAGCTGAAGACCTTTCAGAAGAGAAATTGAGCGATTTAATGAGACAATTCGTAAAGTAGGCACACAGTCACTCTGAGATCTAACCTTTAATGAATTATTAATAATATAGCGAGTTGTAATTACAAGAAATCCAAGCCCAATTATTTACATGTTAATATTACTTTCTTTGATGCTATCACTATCACGTCAGATGTTGTCAAGATGAAACTCATCGTTCCAAAGGATGGCCCAACAGTGCTTACGCCGTGTCCAAAGTAGGTGTTGCCGCACTGTCAAGAATTCAACAAAGGACCTTTGACGAAACTCGACGTGGTGACGATATTGTGGTGAATGCTGTCCATCCTGGTTATGTAAAATCAGATCTAACAGGGTGGCGTGGAATGTACACTGTTGAGGAAGGAGCTGAGGCCCCCATTTTTTGTTCCCTTCTACCCGAGAATGTAAAAGCCCCTAGGGGAGCATTTGTATGGAGAGATACTACAATCATTGATTGGGTAAGTGGACCTGTACCTCCTAACTAACTACTCAATATACCTCAGACTTACTTGTGATTGCTAAAGTATGGAAATTAAATGTTTAACGAATAAAATATTTTTGGTAATGGGATGAAATGAATTTCGTTTATTATTCGCAGATTTTCTCATAATACAATAAAAATGTATTTTCTTTGAAGAAAATAGTTTCATTATGTAGGATGTTATAATATTCATTTCTTATGGTTTGTGTGTTTGCGATTATCCAATGGATACATGGATATGAACAGATTTAATGGTGGATTTGATGATGACCGCAGATCAAATAAATATTGCAGAAGTGGTATAGGAATGAGAAAATCGTTTTCAGGACTGTTCATCGAACAGATGGCTGAAATTAGAAGAATATTGTTTCCAAGGGCTGTGTTTCAAATCGTATTCACTTAGACGTCTGTTCGTCGGTGTAATTTCAATTGTTGGAACAGAGGCTTTTTTCGGAGGTCTCGGTGGTGCAATATCTGAAGAAACAGTTTCCGAGGGCAAATGACCCATAGACTTACTGCCAGCATTTTTATATCCAGTCATTGTTGAATTCAAGTCGAAAATCCCTTCCAGATCTTCCTCTGTTAATGTTTCTCCGTTCATCCAATAATCAGGATGGACTTCTCGGACGGCAACCAACTGGGATAGACGAATTGTTTCCATACTTTCGCGATGGACAGCCCGATCGTTGTAAAAGTCAGTTTTTCTGATTCTTTGTTGCGAAATGGGTTTTGAAAAACTGTTGGTAATATTGCTGACTGTATTTCTGCGCACTTTTTCTGTTTTGTTTGCATTTTCCCCTGAAATGTTCCCAACACTAAACTTTTTCTGTTTGGTTCTTGCATTCGACGATTTATTTGGTTCACTTTTGAGCAATTGCTCGATTTGCTTCTGGGCTTCGTGGAACATCTTCAGGAAACTTTGCTTCGGTGATGTAGAATTGAATGAGACTTTCCTGTTCCTGAAGGAAATAAGAAAATATTAAATCTCTCAGAATTAAATAATTCACAATCTCAACACATTTCATCGTTTTACAATTCAAAATCATATTTATATCAAATACTATATCAGATAATATGATTTCAAGTCTATTCAAGTTCATTCAAAATTCCAGTTTACTTACTCAGGTTTTCGTCCAACAGCAGATGCCTTTTCAGCCATTGTTTGATTTCCATCGGAGTCAGTAACGATAATAGTACACGGTTTCATTTCAAACTTTCTTTTTTAAACAAAAACTGTGATTTCTATGTATCCTGTATTAAGATACTTCGTGTATACAAGAAAATAGAATACTACAGAGTACTTGCGACAAATACCTATAAAACTCTTCGCTTACAATTGTATCAACTTGGTAAGTTACTCGACGTAAAATAAACGTGATGCTCTAACGAGGACATAAAGGTGAAGACTGCTGGGATGAACAAAGAGGCTGTTTCCTTATAACGCAGAATGGCTACATTAAAGCAACAAGCTTGTATGGGGATTTCTTATTTTTTACTCGCATACATGGCTGCAGACATTACTTAGCAGATTCAACATACAGGTACACGCAGAATTCTAGAGGAGATATTCGCTACACTTATTATTTGCAATTTTATTCTACACTTACACATACCTACTCAAATTCTCCTGTGCAGAATTTTATGTTAATGTGTATAGGTACACTGACACAACCTTAACTATCCATACAGAATGTACTTTACTTTGTTTTTGCATAGCCCACAGCACTGTGTGTATTAATCCATCTCGCTGCTATTGCCTATCTGTGACTGAGTATAGTCTTTATATGTTAATCACTGTATCGTTTATACAATACACTTATAGGTATTCACAATCGAAACATTTTACCTCATTCATCCAATTTATCGAGAGCCATACAATACAGAACTCGACAACCATGCCAAGACAAGTCAACCAAATCATACCAAACCACATGCAATGAAGTAGAATACTCTTTTCTTGATAACCGTCATATCACAATACATCTCTTTATAAAGTGTACGTAGTAAATGCTAGAAGATTCGTAAATAAAACGGTGCCAATTGCCAGGCATAAAAAAGAACCCCTTCTATTCAAGGGGAAAAAATGCAAAAACATTCTTAAATAAAAAAACTATTCAACTTTATGTTTACTTTTCTAGTTGACCGATATAATAACTATTTTCCAATATGTATTTTTATGTGAACATTTTAAGTACTCATCTCAGGCATAGAAATAGATAGGTAGTAACATCTCATGGAACAAATAGCATTAGCAGTTTCGTTATCTCACAAATATCCTAAGGTTGAAATTCCGAATATTATTTAATTTGCTAGTTCCATTTTATTGGCAATAATTATTAAGGTTAGATGAAGATGACTCTTTTTTCCCCAAATGTCCGTAATATTTACACGGTTTCAAAAATATCTAGTCATTCATTATAGCCAGCTGAGCCATTTCGACATTTCACTGTATTCTTAAAATACTGAACATTCCTTGATTGTGGAACGAAAGGTCAAGCCAAAAGGTTTAGGGGCTCCATTTTCGTACGATAGTGGACTACGCCACTGTGTATGCAAATTATACAACAAAAGCACAAGATATAGGAGTATTGTTACAAATGTGTGTATCAGGTTGTAGAGAATAGTTGTTATAACGTATCGATCAGATCAAAGGTAAACAAATAATATTTAGATGGACAATTAAGAAAACTAGTTTGATAAGAAGAGAGACCGGCTGCTAACAGAAAACCGTGACTCACTCGACAATCAGTCCAAATTGTGTTGGCACTTGGCAGTTTTGCTAGACTTTTTGTCGCTACTCAAGTTCGTAATGGTCTACTCTTAATTTGCTAATGTGTAATGCACTCTCGTATGATAATGATAGATAAGCCCTAGCACTAATTGTCTGTACACTCCACAAAAGAGAGGTAGCACACAACTTTTCTATATAAAGGTAGTGATTACAATCCTTGGATAAACGAATGCATTACCTTTTGAAAAGCAGATCGAAAACCTAACTAGAAAAATGTAAAAATTTATTATTTGCAATAAAATATGCCAAGCCAAATACAAGTACCTATGAAACTATTGCACACGCTGCAGGTCGAAGTATTTAGCCTCAGAAAATCATTCTCTTTTGTGTTTTCAGTAGGTCATAAATAATTTTAGTATTTGCGTACTCGTGATTATGTTTGCATTGGTCATGGAGCAACTTCCCTATGTCCGCATAATCGTGCTACATGCATTTAATATTTTTATGTGTGGTATATTACATACATGAAATGCATTTTTAACTGCACATCAATCAATACCATGCCAAAGACATACATTCACTACATGGATTTTCATGTTACCTATGTTCTGAGAAACAACTAAGATATACGAAATAAAAGTGATAGTAAAATTCAGTAGAAAAATGTCTACTTATCTCACTGTTTGTTTATGTCGTGAAAGATCAGAGGAAGAAACCTTATGAGAATATTGACTATGTTGAAGTGCATAAGGTAACTCTAAGCAGAGGAAGTTGAATGATAGCTAGACATACAGATACAGCCAATAATATTTGTTGTGCTCTTATGCGAATAAAAATGTATTTACGAACTTTTATTCAACTAGCAACATGGAAATCGCATCTAAAAATCAATTTGATGACATAAAAGTAGATTAATTTTAGGAAGCCTCCGGGATAGAAATTCAGTGAGTTGTTGTCAGGATTGTAGTAAGGTAGGACAAAGAGAGCTTAATATATTCTGCCTACTTACAGACAAAGCAAAGTTGCAAGAACAACAACATAAGAAATCAAAACAGGTAAGTTTTACTTTGCCACGTAGTTTTTATTTGATTTTGAGCTCAGGTCAGTTCACATCTTTCATCTCATCGCAAATGTATTCTCTTTTGGCATACTAACTAAAACAAGGTGCAAGTTTTTGCATTTCCTTCGGCTTTGCTATTGCGTAGTTCTAGATGGATAGTAGCTAACCAGTCCAGTCCCCTGAGAATGGTGAACAATGGCAATAGGATTGTGCCGACATACCTATTTATGTTATTATGCATGTAATGTAACGTATGTAATATTATTTTTGCCATTCATTGTGCGACTATTCTATTGTTGAGAGCACTTAATGTGGTAATTGCAGTTCTGTTGAGTTATAGCTTTCTGCTGTATTAATATTAACGTAATTCATCTACAAGGGTTTTGCAAAGGTACTTCGTGACAAACAAATCTTCTACTTGTACAAAGCTACGCATTTTCATATTTTTTGCGCATTTTCGCCATGTTTTTTGCAACTCTTAATTTAATGTCCATTGTAAACTGCACTTGTTATATAGATTGTAATTTTGGTATACTAGTTTTCTGAGTTGCTCATTAAATCCATACTTAATATAACTACTATATTAATATTTACATATGTTGCAGTTTCTAATATTATGTTGTATAATCTGAACTTTATGCCCTAGACAATGAAACGAAAGCTACCAGATCTGTCGGTTCATTATAATCCACAGCCTACATTATCATGTAGTACAAGTAGGCAATCTTTCTGCGTATGTCGAATAAACAAGCTAAATTGCTATTTTTTCATGAACTACTACCTCTTTGCAATGCTAGCTACACCAAACGCTGTATAAGTACACAAAAGTGCTTTCAGTCAATGTCACGGCTCATATTTATAATAATCAAGTCTGCCATTCTGTCTTACTTACATTCTCGCGATGCCTTATACACAATATAACACCTGCCATATTACACCATGTTGCTGTATTTTTATAACCTCTTCTGGTCTGAGCTATTGCACATTGTTTTGCTGGTTGCTGTGTTTGCAAAATGTATTACATATTCAGATTATTTCAGTTGAAGCTGGTTATTTGCGACTCGATAGAACAGATCACGACATAGCTCAACTGACAAGGTGACTTTTTATGCCTCAATTTTTATATGGACATAATATTACCACCTACTTATACAATCTTGTGCTCAATGTGTAGCATAATTAAAGATGCTATCCCACATTGTGTAGCAAGTGACAAATGGGGCTAGAAAGACATAACAAAAAAGTTAATATTTAAGTTAGTGTACATCTGTCATGCAATATTATAGAATAGGTACAACGAAAAACTTGGGGAATTTTAAAGCTTAAGAAAAATGGGATTTTAAGTAGCTGTAGTACAATAATTGTAGTGTAAGTATGCTAACCAATGATAAGGGTGTGATATTTTTAAAACTTTTTATAGCAACAAGAGTACTGACTACATTCACACATTAATTCCATTGCTAAGTAAAAAATTGTTTTCTTCCTTCCTACTGCAATCTACCTACTTACCATTAAGGTAATTTTTATGAACTGTAATATTGAATAATTATTATCCCACAACTATAACAGCGATATTCTAAAACAACCTTGTCTCCTACCTCGTAGTCCTACCTACTTATAAAGTTTAACATGTCATAGCTTTATAATTCTCATAGATATAACAAAGTAATATGGTCAAATAATATTGGGACAAGACATAGACAACCTGTAAACAATCATGAATTTATTTCACGTGCATGAACAACAATGCACCGCAATTAGAATCTTTAAGTAAACAAATTGCTCCAACTGCCAAACGCTCTCCAATGGATTGTTGAAATGTTTACAGTTTACCATTAGGATTTTTTACAGCTTTCTTAATTGCGACTATGTACTATATAGATAATAAGTTTGATTTTTTCCAGTTTCTTCCAGTTGCAGATATAAGATTTTTATCGTTCACAACTACAAGTTTCTTATTTTCCTTTACAACTTCCATTGAAAATGATTCATAAACTTGTGTAACAATGTGTAAACTCGCCCAGTTAAATGCTAGGTACTTGTGAATGTTCTTTTTATGTCCAATATAGAAATTTGAATGAACATTCTCTTAAGAACCTTATTAGCACGATAAATACTGCCCACCATTTTTTGTTGGTTGAGGATTCTTTTAACTGCATCAATCCAGATAATCCAGAATATCTGAACAAACAAGTACAAAGGAAAACCCTCACCTCTATATCATCACCTCTGAACGTAGAAAAAGAAGCGGACAATTTCCACAATGACGACAATAACGGTCGGTCTCTGACTCTCAGGTCTCTCTACGTCAATCGTTTATACGTTCTTCATTGGTAGATTGGATGTCAAAACCAGTTTCATCCAACTATCACTTATACTCATACATGTTTAGTACTCTGCTCGATGCTGAATGTAAGTAGTTAATTCAATTTTCAGTTGGCTTGGCTTGCACATTAAATTGGCATGCAATTTTCAATGTGAAAACCCACCTGTGATTCAAGTCAACTATCTATAGAAGATATGCACCTTCCTATTTACAATTTATTACTTTTATGGCAGAAATAATCAATACACCACAATAAAAGAATCCCAAGGTAAATGAACTTAATTATATCTTGGTAAACTGCAGTGCAAAGTACAATGTCAAATTAATTACATAATTCTGTTTCTATTCTTGGCCAAATTCGTTCACCAATTTTGCTAATTAGTTTCAACATGATAAAGTTATAGTACTTTTATATCTAAAGGACCTTGGTATTATCTATAAAGTTGTCATCCTATTTAGTATCGGAAGAACAAAAAGAATGGTCTCAGCATCCTCGTGAACTTGCTACGCACAATTCACATGCCCATATTTGAAATGACTGTGCAAAAACCGCCCAGTGAATAGTAACAT
>JABASH010001656.1:0-24610 GCA_019776445.1 Tomocerus maximus | reverse complement strand
GTACGTACAAATTAAAATACCAGTTTTTTAAAAATGTGAGTCATATGTATCACATTTCTTACAATTTCAGGTATTTTAAATATGCAAAAGTTTTAACATTTAATTAGTCAGTAGGGTAGTGGTAAGGTAAATAGTTTTGCAATTTAGGTACTCCATTTTCTATTTCGTCTTTTGCATAGGAACATTAATAATGTCAGGAGGGTAGTTAATAATATTTTTTGCTAATAATAAGTAAGAATGTAGTACTAAGCATAATTAATAATTAAGTAGCCAGACACACCTGTGTTTCATTGCAATTCAAGTCTATGGCACTGAGAGTGTGAGTAGATTAGTCAGAGGATCTGTATTTGGAGACAGTCAATTAAAATAAAAAATGAATTGCCATTCTGAGAAAAGGAGTTGGTTAATTGCAGGAGGAGGGAGGATTGGAAAGACAAGAGAGCAGGGATGACAAGAAATGAGGATGATGATGAGATTCTGTGCATTTCACTCTTTCCGATTTCTTGTCTACACGACTCTTACATCACAACTGCATGTACTACTACTACTTATGTACAAATTGTACTTAGCACTTGGCAGATGAGAGAACGAGAAAAAGTTAGGAAATAAATGCTCAGAGCTTCATCACCGTCACAGAGGACAGACATCTTCTACATGTAAGTCTGCATAAATAGGAACATGTATAATGTATATCTATGGCCAATGAAATCTGCTGCACCAAGTGAGTGACAAGACTGTAGGAACTTAAGCATAGACTTCTGATATCTCACCAACCACCACCAACCAAGGTAGAAGGTAGACAGAATCATTTCTTCCCTACAGAAGAGAAACATTCATGAACTACACAGAAGGCGAAAAAATTCTAAAGATAATATGAACAAGATATTTTTGACAAGTAGACAAGACGTTTTCGACTTATCATCTTTCTTTCCGATGAATCATATCACATAATAAGAGTTTAGTATACACCATAATCTCCATCCACCAGAAATAGTAATCGCGTCATTCTCACTCCGAAAATCTCAGTTAATCAACCACTTTTTTAAATGTGAAGTTCAATGCTCAATTTTTTCGGAAAATTTGAAGTAATTTACGTGTAAAATATTCCAACAGCTTCATGTGGAATTGAAAAGAGCTTTAATTTACATTTCTATTTTGCAATTGCAAGTCAAGTTTCAATACAAAAAGTAATGTGTGTGTGTGTAGGGCACATTAAAAGATAAAAAGAGAGAGAGAGAGTCATAAAACAAAAAAGAAAAGGTCAGTAATGATGAAACATTTATTGAAAAGAGCAAATGATGAAGTTTGAGTGAGTGGAGTGTGCGACTGGAAATCAGAGTGCATTAGATAATATAAATAAATGCAAGTATGGATGTTGAAGGAGATATAAGAGGAGGGAGGGAGTCGGACGGAGGTGGATGGAGGGAGGGCGACTCAAAGTCTCTTCAATCAATTCTCCTCATTCATTTCTGTCGTTCGGGCGGGACTGTTTGCTTATTGTTCGTTTGCTATTAATTAAAATGCCCCACTCTCTTTGTGTAGTCAGAGAAGGAAGTTTGTGGAGTCCTTGGCTTTACAACGAGTCGTCTTCACTTGAACAAATATCAAACGAGTGAGGAGCTAGAGGGTCCGAAGAGGAACTGTAGGAAATGATACTGACTGGATGTTGCTCTCTAGCCAGATGACTCACACATTCATTAACACAAATTATTTAAAAGCAAAAATTGTCCGTTTTTAAGTTTATTTACAAGTTTTGCTCTTTTAATGAGCGCGCTCCCTTCCTTATTCCCCGAAAATTATCCGGGAACACGCAACCAACAAAATGTACCTGCTTCCCTACCGCAACTTCCCTCAATATCAAAAACATTCATATCAATGCCATTACTATTTACCTTCTAACGTAATAGACACCCACTGACCCACCCACTGCCCTCATTTCATCTTTCCAAGAATTAAAACAAAAAACTTTCCCGTACATTCTCTCATCAAATGACATTATTTTATTAATTTCCGTAAAATAGTATTTCTTCAGTATGAAACTATCATCTGTGTTAATTATTCTTAATAATTACTGAATAAACTTATCTAAAGGTGTTTTCCATCACATACGAAGTATAACATGTTTGAGCAGATAAATTCAGAATAATAATTAAGTATTTCGGAGTATTGATGTTTAAAATTACTAAAATATTTTATTTAAAGAAGTTGTTTAGGAATGGTAATAAGTCGGAGTTGTGTCGAAAGTTGAGTGAAAGTCTCTTTTAGTTTGTCATTTGTATGTATATGTGATTGCATTCATTAGGGTCTTGAGCAGAGCTCCCCAACTTGTAATTATCTCCATTAGCACTCACTCCTGCCTGACTCCTGACTAACTGACTCTCTTCCTCACAAAGAACAAACGAAGCGGATCTGCCGGGAAGGGCACAGGGCTGCCTCTCTCAATTGATTTCGTATAATAATACTTTTCATATAAATATAAGTACATCTATATGTATAGTTCTGTCTGTCTGTTAGTATATTCACTCATTTGGCTATCATGGGGATGCGGATGAGACCGTCGGGGGAGACTCATCTCTGATAAATATTCTCATGATGAACTGCCAAGACAAATAGGCTCTTTAAAAGTAGCAAGTTTTTCCAGTAATCCTATCTCGCTTCGAAATTCCTATTTGCCTACCCGATGTGCATCTCTCCTATAAAACTTAACTTCAAGCCCAGTTTTTGCGAAGAAAGTCAAAGTCAAACAACTCAACTTTTAGTGTCAACACAAATAGACGCTTTTAATATGAAATGTCGTCTACAAAGAAAGTAGGGCAAAGCAGGGGATCAAAATCATAGAATCTGACAGTCTTACAAAAATAGAAGAACATACCAAGATAAGCATACCACTCACTTCCCAAAATATTTAATGAACACGCAGATCTTGAAAACCCTCAGGGATAATAATGCAAGTTATGTCTGCATAGTTATTTGTAGGCTATGCTATCTAAGTGATAAATATCTGTACTGAATATTGTTGTATCTTCTACTACAGTGAAACCACCAAACGCTGATAATTATTTCATTTGTATATACGAAATAAGTAATTCAAAATTTCAATTACGCCACGCTTGCAATTAAGTAATTTTTATTGGATATACTATTCGGTCAACTCAGAGTAGACTCAAACTCGCCAACCGTACAATTTTGCAACTTTGCGAGAGAATGCGAAGGCGGGAACTCTTTTAACACCAGCGCTTCCGCTCATTGGTCTAATAACCATTTGCGATCAGATTATAGATTTCCTGACCCAAATGACATGTTTATTTTTGCGACCTGAAACTTGCGATTTTGCAAATCGCAACTTTGCGACAGCTCTTTGAGCTATGTCCAATTTTGTTTTGGCAAAAATAATTTTCCTGATGTATTTTTCGATTTGGTATTTTTATAGGAAATGTCTAAGGATTTCCAATTTTAAATGATTTCAGTGATTACCTACCAAATAACCAAAGTTTGCGTATGGTTAGTCTGGTTCTGGATACCTACGCCAATAGTTGATCTGTTCGTGTTGCATTTTAGCCAAGTAATTTGTGGTCTGAATGGAATTTACAGCAATGCGCTATAAGAAATGAATGTGATTATTTACAATTTAGTAGGCAGATTTGTTTTGTGATTGCAACAGAGCAGACGTATTTGGAAGAGTAGGTATTTTATTTGTTTACTTGAAATTCTCAATGGTCAGCTTCAGTAGTGTTGAATTTCATTGTATGTATAATGTAGTCGTTGTTGGTACACAACGAATGTTCTAGTCCTGGGATGCCCACCTTTTGTTTACGACTGCCAAAGTGACTTAGTTGTCTTGTGTGGTTGACCTGCGACATAGATAAGTATGTGTCATTTGGGAAAGACAAATTCTCCAATTGTGAAATGTTAATGGTAAACTGTTTTTCGGACGTCCTTTGGACTAACTCGACTCACAGACAGGTTGACTGTTAAATAAAAGTCAATTCTCCGTCTCTAGTGGCCAATGGAAGCCACGAGGAAATAAATGAGTTGCACACACAAACAGAGAGACCCCAGTAAATAGAGCATTTCTGGACATCGGTATGGTATGACTGCCTTGTATCTACTGTAGGGATATGGCCTTACTTATTTAAAGAGTATACGGTACGGACGGGCGGAATGTCTGCAGAGAATTATCCCGGGACGGAACCAAAACCCACAAAAACAATTGCTTATTTCAGTAAACGATTTGTATTTGCGTTTCCATTTGACATCTTCCGTTCTGTTTTCTTTTCTCTTCTAATCCCATTCTTCACTTACAACTCTTCGCTTTTCTTTCTCAAACAAAGAGAAATCTTTGTTTGCATACTCCACCTTACACATATCTGCAGAATATACGCACAAAAGATAGATACTTCAATTGTTAGTCTAAAAGTGGATATCTCCTGATATATATGATAACCTTTACGTAATCCTCCACTATATGTAACTTAAATATGACTAAGCAACAACGATTGTCAGCATTTTCATGCATATCGCCCACTTTATATGCTACAGTATGTATTGAAACTCGGTTTGCATAGAAATACACTGGTACGTATCAAAATTCAAATTTTAAAATTCATATCCAGGTGTCAAAACTTTATAATGTGGTTCACCAAACTAATTTTCAATAGAATTCAGTCTACAGAGTTATTTTAAAAGTTCCTCGACATAACCATGATTTTAGCCGCAGTATGTTTTAATACAAACGATACTATCTGTTCAGTATCGCTATGTATAGTGTGGCCAAACATAAAAGTAGGAATCTGAAGTGCTATTGTGTTCTTTGGTTGTGATAGCATTTTTTCTTTGTGCCTCTATAACTTTGTAATAATATTTTGGATTCGCAGAATTTCGACATATTTCTCTAAGGATATATATCTGAGGTATCGGGAGTTGGAAATGTGTTTGTGTGTGCTGCATGGATAAAAATAATGGCTAGATAAGCCCATATTTTAGTTATCTGTGTACTAGCCGTGGCCTTTGCCATATGTATTTATCCGGGAAGCGTATTTATCTGTTTCCCAAACATGTTTACCCGAAGTAGAAGTATATTTCTTTTTCTGGAACAGGGAGGGCATTGAATGGTGCTTGCATCTATCACAGGCATATTAATAATAATATTTGGCAGCCACGTATTTCTAATAGGGGAAAGATAAACAGGGATCTGTAATGCATATCTGCGAACTCGTTCGTAACTTGTGGCAAATATTTATTTTTCAATTTGAGGTGAATATGCAAAGACGTTTGAGTTTTCTTTGCAGCTGCTGACGCCATCCTCCAGCTCCTCGATCTTCTTCCGACTCCTTTGTATTTCCATGTAATTTGTTTTTCATCCTATCACCAAATCTAGAGAGACGCTCTTCCCTTTACATTTCATTGTTCAACATGATTTATAGACAGACGAAAAAAATTCACCAATGGAATGAAATCCTTTGGCTGTGCAGTCTCAAGACCAGCGCCTGATCTTGTCAACTTCGCTTATAGCCTCTTTAATATTGCCTTACTTCCTTCCTATGCACATTTCACTTCAATTATTTCTATACAGCCTAACTTTTCTATCCACAATCCATCCATATACGCACCTAATCCGCTTCATCTAACCCTTTATACTAACCATACTACAACAAAGTTATATATAGTTTATACACTTACTTAATGTAATGGAAACATATGCATATTATGCACAGCCACTTTGGCCACGCTTTTTTATATTTGACTACATGTTATGCGAACAATCACACAATACGCTGAAAAATACATTATAGTTGAGATACAATTTGTTGCATATTTATATTAGGTATATACGGACGGGTCATGGATTGTCGGATTGTGTATATGATATTTAGTATTTGGTTGCATATATTCATTATCCCTTTTTACATTTATTTATCTATGTGTAACTAGTTTTATGAATGATAACCATTTGATTGCGGAGATGTCAAATTCACTTTGGCCACGCTTTTTTATATTTGACTACATGTTATGCGAACAATCGCACAATACGCTGAAAAATACACATTATAGTTGAGATACAATTTGTTGCATATTTATATTAGGTATATACGGACGGGTCATGGATTGTCGGATTGTGTATGATATTTATTTGGTTGCATATATTCATTATCCCTTTTTACATTTATTTATCTATGTGTAACTAGTTTTAGGAATGATAACCATTTGATTGCGGAGATGTCAAATAGCGGATGGTTAAGATACTAAGGACAATCGTTAGGTGTGCCATTATTTTGATACAATATTGAGATTGTATTAACTTTTATATTTCCTTTAGTATCTGAATTTTGTCTTTTAGCAATCAACGAACCAGCCCAACTGTATTTAACTCAATATTAATTTTATAAATAATTTGTAAACCTCGCTACAGAGTTATATCCGTATGCATTGTACTAAGCTGTGACAGATTATTTGACAATTTTGTATGAGTCAGGTTCTACAATTTTTAATATCCTTCGTTACTCATTACGTCATCAACCTGTAACGCTGACTCAGGGAATTTTCAGCAGCAGATTTTAAAATTACATACATAAATTACTAGTAGACCGAGTTGCATCATTCTTTGTAGAATGAATGCGAGTTTGTGGGATGCAGATCTTTATGATGTGCCTGTGCCTACTCATAAATATGAACTTAATATACGGTTTATATCAGTATAGTAAATGTTAGCTTATATAGCTATTATTGGAATGACGGGGAGTATATTGGCGAGACATAATATATAGTATGAATGATCAAGCCATAGTGGTTGTTGTGGTGTGTGTGCGTGAGTTGTGAGGAAAGTGACAGGTTTAAAGATGCGTTCTTTGTCCATCGTCTGCATCTTTGTATTAAGTAGCAATTCAAAGCGGTACGGAGATAATGTAGGTAGTCAGATTCTGAAAATCTGCTGTCAGTTCGTTTAGTGTGTCAGTAGCAGTGAATTGTTGTGTGGCACTTCTCTGGCCCTGGCCAAGGAAGAACAGAAAAACAAAAAATCTTTGAAATAGGAAAGACAAAAGAGATGAGAAATAGCTCCATCAATCATCCCAGCTCTCTTCTATCCCGTCCCGCAACTTCTAGCCGAATGTCTTTTCAGATTACAAGTTTCGATGAGCCCGGAGGATAATACTATCTAATGCCAACCCTCACATCCATCCAACCTCCACTTATTCATACTAACATATACCTACCTACTATGTATATGCATATGTAGTATATCCCTTACAAAATGTCAAACTGATCTATGCATCCCACTAACCATTTATATTTACATTACCCCTGCATATTTTGATATACGATACACTAAATCAATAATAATATTATATCCTTTCAATCATCCCAGCTCTCTTCTATCCCGTCCCGCAACTTCTAGCCGAATGTCTTTTCAGATTACAAGTTTCGATGAGCCCGGAGGATAATACTATCTAATACCAACCCTCACATCCATCCAACCTCCACTTATTCATACTCACATATACCTACCTACTATGTATATGCATATGCATCCCTTACAAAATGTCAAACTGATCTATGCATCCCACTAACCATTTATATTTACATTACCCCTGCATATTTTGATATACGATACACTAAATCAATAATAATATTATATCCTGTGCAAATAGAGAGGTAATGCCACTAAATGGCTAGGTATTGCTGTTCAAGTATATATAAATATAATATATAGAAATAGAATTATGTAAAATATTTATGTTCGTGCACTATGTATTTATAATGTGGAAACACAAGTCATATGTTTGATAACGTGGAAAAAGTCGACAACGTGTTTGAAAGAAGAAGAGCTGTGACTGTGAATGTCTCCAGTTAGCAAAGCCAAAGTTGAAGGAAGGAAAGAATTTCCAAAGTCTTCATGCAAATTCAGTCACAGCAAATGTAAATCCAACGAACGTTGGAAATTTTTGCTGGCTTCAAAAAGAAAATATTGCCTCCATGTAGCTGACTTGACTACACATAGAACAGCTCTTTTTATTTACGATCATTGTAAATCATGAAACTCAACTCACACAGCCAACCAACCGACCACTTACATTCCCTACAGGGTCTTGCACCACCCTCTCAAAATACACACTGAAGCACCTTTATGTTTTAAATAAATATTTAAAGCAAACATAAGTTCTTAGAAGGCATTCAGAAAATTCATTTCCTTGACACAATCTTCATCAAATTTTTAAGGGCTTTTGTATTTCTGTAGTATATAACCTTCTAATATTAATCTGTTCTTTACGTTCATTTGCTTTACGATATTTTATGATATCAATTCTTATACTTACGCAAACAACAAAACAGTTAGTGGAAATTATAAACGTAATATTTACTGATTTGTAGTTAGTAATAATAGTTTCCGCTTGTGTCAATTATCCACAAACCCATTGGTTTAGGTTTCAAGTTAAAAAACCTGTTTTTGCAAACCCTAATTCTATATGGTAGCCATTTTTTAATAATATTAACATCGTTAGTTGCGAAATGCCCTGTATAACTACTTCTGTGTTTTGAGCATTCAGATATGGCACTTATACTTTCATCTCATGGAGTAGTGACTAAACTTTTTCTATTTCTTTCGCACATTACGATTACTAGTGCGACTTTTTGCTGAAACTATCGTCAACTTCTCCTCAGTGCACTCCATGCACTCATTCTCATTTTGAAGTATTTGCATAAATTCAAAATGCAATGTACTTTCGATACCTACTTAATCCTACTTAGGACTCTGGCCATATCATCACAGATAGAACAGATGCAACGATACACCACCGATGTCTGTCAACTTTCTCACTAAAGTATTTCACTATACAATCTGCAATATCATTATGCACTAGTGTTATGACTTTTGCTACTTACTATTATTTCTGGCAAAAAGTGCTCATATCAATGTGCACTTATAAGTTCTATTTAACACACTGTTACCAAATATCACAATGACTTGTATGACCTTTTCGCTTTCAATCCAATTTCCAATTGCCTCTTTCCCTCATCCAATTGTAGGCAATAGATTATAAGATTAACATTAACGTATTAATAAATACTAGCTCTGAATACAATAATTATTAGAGGAGAGTCCATTAAATTGACAACGGTAATAAGCGGAGGCTTATCTGATTTTCGGAAGGAAGTGTTGAGTAGTTGTGTGCATAGTAGACGGAAATGATTGAAGATTGAGAATTGGAGAGCAGGGTCGTGGCTGAAGGCAAAGTTGGTCTGTGTTGATAAGTGTCTGTAAATGAAGTTTCTGTAGACGCGCGGGTTGATGTGAGTGAGTGAGCGAGGGAGCATGGAATGTGGACGTAACGTGATTCTTGTCGCTTTCACCTAATTCCATTAGTCAACCGAGAGAAAGCCAACTTTCTCCAAACTCAACTGAATCGAATGTTGCTAAAGTTCACCTTGTTGGAGTATAACTCTTCCTCTGTGTACATTGAGATGAACTTTGCATATAGCGAGTGTCGGTCCATTCTGCCAAAAGAAATAATTGCGCAAGGGCCCCGTAGGGAGCATAGGATTTCTCTAAGCCTATTATAGTTATAATATAAGGGTTTCATTAATTCATTAGTTCCATTGAAAGAGTCTTTGTTGCATCTGGCCACAGTAAATGATAAGTATCACCTTACATTGCATTAGAGAAAGACTCTTTTCTTGAACTTTTCTCAGTTCATTTAGTGTGCATCATTTAGTTGGAGTGAAGAAGCTACAAAGTCAGACTTTCCCGTGTCATGAAATCCGAGAGCACTTTGTATGCATCCTCTCCCGTCGACTTCAGACTAAGTATATAGCTAAGTGACTATATCTCATCTCATCAGTCTCATCTCCTCCAATATACCATGTGAGCATATAGACACATTATAATATATAATCCATGTATCTCCTAAGCAAGGAACTAACAGACCTGTCATTCCCTCTCCGTCTTCAAACTAAACTCTAAAGTAAACGGAAAATCAGAAGCCTAAGGACTTTTCACAAACTTTTACAGACTTTCTTCCCACATTTCACACACTTTCTCCCTTTACCGCTTTCATTCAACTACACACTTGCATTACTATGTATGTAGTGGGCGTATGCTCCAGTCTACAGGATCCTCTACTACTCTCACCCCTAAATAACATTTCAATTTAGAATGCAGTTATTCTGTGGTTTGACCAATATCTTTAAAATTGATGACACTTTCACTTAGTTGGATGACAAATCTCTGAAATGTATTTATCGCTGTGACAAAATAAAATAATTATGAGTTCCTAGTCACAAAAGTGTAAAAAGGAAAGAAAAAACTATGTTGCCCCATAAAATACGCCAATGAGCGTATAGTTAAATAGCTGCTGTGTAGGATGTACCCAAAGTTTACTTACAATGCCCTCGTATAATAGGAATTAACGTGCACGTACCTAAGTAAACGTGCCAATCAATCGCATTCCAACTCATAGTGAGATCATATCACCAACTGAGAGCTACCCTTTCACACCAAATCAGGGCACCTTGTTTCATTTCAAAGGAAATGGAGACTGCTCTAGTTCTAAAATGATGATCTCTCTCTCTGATGAACATAAAACAGGTGTATTCCGTGTACAAGTCTGACTACAAACTCCAACTGGTGTTACCTTTAGGGCTACACGTATGAATACTACAACTCGAGACTTCCCTTGCTTTCACCTCCACCTTCATCTATCTATGCTTAACAAGTTCTGATTTGTGAGGCTCTACTCATTTACAATTCCGTATAGTCATCTCCTAACTACCTACATCCATGCTGTAACATTTACATAGGAATTGGAGCATGTCTTTGAAACTCATATTCACTCCAGGAAATAAATATATTAAGTTACCATGTGAAATTAGTCAGTCAAATGAACATCTACCTAGACATAATTATCTAAATTATAATTTGGTTTCTATTTTCAGGTAAGATGATCGGGGACGTTTTCATTACTCTGGTAATTTGAGCTTTTACGAAACGAAGAAATAGTAACCTTGATTGGAGGTATAAATTCTGTCCAAATTATCAAAGGTAAGTAGAATCATTCAGCCTCCCTGGAACTAAAAAGGAATATTTACCCAGAATATTTTAACGCGTCTCTTGGGAATGGAGTATCAACCAAAAATGTACGATATATTTTACTGATCGTTCTCGTCGGATCTCTTTGTGTTTTCTTCAAACGTGGTTTCTATTTACAGTAAATAAAACATCGTTTTCGAATCAATACTCAAAAAGTAAGAATCATCTGCACAGTCAATACTTTCGTAGTTGAGTGCAATAAGTAAATTCACGGAGAGATAAAAGAGTTGATTGGTATTCACAGTAGTGCAGCATCATTATCAAAGGAATTAATGTTTGGAGGGGCACGTTGTTTGTGACCAGGGTTAACAATATTTTCGGTTTATTGTTGGTTTTTAGCAAAACGAACCCGGTTTTTGGAAAACTTGGGCTTTATACCCATATATTTCAATATTATAGATATGATAGTGTATTTGAAAGTATTATTTCGATGTGAATATGATGAAGACAGTTGGGGCTGTGACTTGAATGAAAAGGATTTTTGGTAACCCTGTTTGTGAGTGACCCTGTGTTAAAAAGTGAGAGAGTGTAATAATATTTGACCTGACTGGGAATGGTTGTTGGTGTAATGCGGAAAGTTATAGAAGATGGTGTTATTTGTAATTTGGTTTAATAAAAGTGAAGACAATTTGGCAGAGGATGGGATATAATGCGGGGAAGATAAGGTACAGGCGGAAGGAAGGCGAAATGAAGGACGATAAGAAAAAAGTGTCGTATTTGCGGGCTTAAGTTATCTAATAATGTAAGTGAAGTCGGAAGGGAGGCGAGGAGAGCTACAATTAGTTGAAGGCTTAACTGTCTCATTTGAAAAGATAGCAAAAATAGTTCAAGGTATGTAGAAATGGAAGTCATCCTATACCATCAGACTCTGGCTCGTTCTAGTAATCAAAGGAAACCACATGTGAGTGCGGGCTGAGAGTATTGGCACGAGGCAAGTAGAACTATCTATTTCGTTCGGGAGAAAGCGAGGAGAGAAAGGCCAGAACAGAAGGTCTTATTGGATTTGCGGTGTCATGTTCAAAGGAACTAACTCCACGCCATGAAATTGCAACTCACACATCGTGTCATACTAGCTCAGCTCTGTAACTCATATACCGCTATCTATGCACTTCACTCCATCTCCCTACCTCCCATACACACAAGTAATTAACGTGAGTAATATGATAATAAGGCTCCCTGAAATCAAAGTCCCCCTACATATAAACCTCAATATCTATACACCGCATAATTCTGCTCCTTACCATTGCAGGGAATAAAATACTACCCTTTTTGCAAATTCACTCCAATATATACTTGCAGATTTTACGCAGTCAAATATACTATACTTACTCCGCATTGCTAATTCCAGACTTAATTTTATTTTGCGACTGAATTTTCATAGCACAGGATCAAAGTAAATTCAAATAATATTCACCCACGTCTTTATATTAGACGAATAAAGTAAGATAATCCTTTTTTTGCACACTTACACCAAAGAAACCGCAGATTTCGCAAACTTATTGCACAAACTCAAAGGAGACTTTTTATGAGTTTGATATTTGATTAACTAACACTTGCAAATGCAATTCTCTTGGAAGAAAAGTCAAAGTGCAAATATCAATAGGCATACACAAATATACTTCATAATACATTTAGCTTCTTATAATTATTGCACAGTAACAGATAAATTCTCTCCTATAGATGTTTTAACATTTTATTTCTGTATTGTTTAATACCATAAAAATTATAAGGGTTGAATTGCAGAGCGTTTTGCTAATTTTCTGAGCTATCCATGATGTTTTAGTGAAAGTGGTTTGCCAAATAAGCTCAAGTTTTTTGGTGCATAAAAGTAATAAATGGAAAAAGGGCAATTTTTTGTTCCCTGATAAACAAGTAGCAGTGCGAGGCTATCTGTGTCTGATGTAGTAATAGGTCTTATCGTTATCTTTTGATGGTAGATGGAAGGAGATAGATGAATAGTGCAAATGGATGGCACATTTTCTTGTTTTAGTAGGACTTAGAGATAGTGACATGGGAGAGAGTGTATAGTTAGTCCGTATCTAATCTACGCCGCGTTTTTTGCAATTTCTAATAAGCGAGGTTGGAAGGAGAGTGGAATGTTCTCTGTGCAGTTGTTAACGAAGAAAAATGAGGAGGAGGCAAGGGAGTAGTGCTCCAGTACTGATTGTCCAGGTTCACTAGTGCAACAAGAAGACTTTTGGCTGCTGCACTGACCACTTAAACTTTAGTAGCCATTTCAACAGGATTTACTCATCATTGTGTCTTTGAGGAAATAAACTTTGATTTCCTTTCTCCGAACAATCCACTCCTCGACTACATGCTGCTATACCAAATATCACCGTGCAATGTCTCAAGACTCCCGACTAAAACCAACAGAAATATTACAAGTTCTCATTTCCACGGAACATGGAAACAATCAGCCACATCATAACTTTCATAACTCAAAACCGTAGAGAATTACACACAACTTGTTCACAGTTACTTATAGCAAAACTCCACAGGTCACCTGTGCTCAGATTACTAAGGCAGAAAGCTTTTATATGTAGGTATTGATATTTTACGTGCAATGAAAGTTTTTGTACAAAAGAGATTTTATCATCCATTCTGTTCCCCAATAATTCAAAGGAGCATTTATAGTATGCTATGAATAGATACTGTAAAATGGCCGAAAAATAAATTTACGTCACTGCCCATAGAGTTCGAAATGCTTTCTAGCCCGTGATATTGAATTCGTTGTATATAGAAGTAATCGCTATGCAAAATAATGGGTTTGTGTTCGTGGTACATACAAACATCCTAATCATACACAATAAGCGTATATAGGAATTTCTATAGCCTTATTAGCTGTGCAGAAGCACTAAATTTATTTATAGTTGTGTGAACAGAAAATGTGTGGATATTATGTATAAGTTGTATTTATGTAGGTATAGAAATGTAATTGTCCGTATAGGTTATGTTATGGTTGGAGTTTGTTTGTGCATGGAAGAAATGGGATTGTCGTGGAAGATGTGGCGTGCAATTCCGTTCTTTTCGCCATAGCCTGATGGGGACTGTGTGAGACTTTCTCCGCTTTCTCCTCGACTACTATAGTCACCTTCTACTATGGGATATTGCAGTTCAGAAGAGTTCAGCCGAGTTGAGATCGGGAGAGTTGAATTGAAGCGCACATTGCTTTTCGGGTAATTTATGGGTGTGATTGCCATTCTGGAGTGCCGTCCGCTCCCGCCGCCTTCCCAAAGAAATATTTTCAATGCTGACAAACCATTCGAGACGATATGTCCCCGAGGAGAACAAATTGCCGATAGTAACCCTTTACTCCGTTTAACTCCCGACGAATTACCCAAACACTTTTCATGAACAAGAACAATCCAAAACTACAAATAGCCGTCAAAACTCAGTCAGTTACACTCTCGTCCCAATCCACTCACAACACTCCCTCCCCGCCCCGCCCAATTCTCTCCTTCTTTATGTTAATTGTTGCTGGGCGAACATTCCGCCTGATCCCGACTCTCCACTTTCACTGTAGGCTACATAAATATTACAGCTCTCTTTTCTTATTTCAACTTTTACACATTTAAAAGTTTAGCCGCCAGAGAAAGTTGCAAAACGAGATCAATGCATCCGTCTTACTCTCCAATAAACCGAGATCTTATCTCCTCACAATCTATTCACCGAAATTCAATTATTACAATTAGCATTCCGTGTTAGAACCATTTCCTTTTGCTACACCAAATTCAAGATCCTATGCTCCACCACACACAGACAACAAAATTAGAGAGGATCGGAGGTCAAAAGACAAAAGACGATCAATAATTATTCAATTCGTGTGGCCACCCTTGTCACTCGCCCATTTATGCCCAAATGAGTTTATTGTCTGTCTATATTGAAGAGAGTCAACTTCACGTTCGTACCAGGCCAGTCCATGACGCTTTTACATCCTACTCTATTTCTCTCTGCAGCCCCTTGTGATTGAACAATGAACAACCTGTATTAAAGTGAGGTTTCTATTTATTGCCCCGTCCACCTTGAAAAGGTACTATCTAGAAAGCACAACACTTATGCACTTGGATCTAGGTTAGGTAGGCTGAGAAATCTATCTATGATGATCCAGGGTTTCGCTTGAGTTTCTCTAACATCTAACAATGACAAAAAATAGGAAAATTGTGCAAATAGACATTTTCCCGCCTTCCTCCAATTTCGCATTGCCAGATAATGCTAATTCATGATTGCTATGAACTATAACTGATGATATGAACCAGACAGACTGTAAAAGATTGCTAGGAAAATTTTAGATTGAAATCCTGTAGCGTTAGGTTGCTATAAGTATTTTATTAAGTAAATACTTAAGTAGGACAAGATTTTATTGAAAACGGATCCGTTTGTTATTCAAGTTCAAAGGGATGTATTTTTGTAGTTTGGCTCGGGTTGTAGTTGTCGTGGGGGGAGAAAAGGGGACACGGCACAAGATGGAAAACGAGGAGCTTAGATAAGATGGTGAAAGAAAAGAATAAATTCGCGAGGATTGACTTGACTATTATAATGCAATGTCAGAAGAGGCAGTTACTTAAAAGTTGAGCCAAAGAAAACCAAATAATCCAATGCAGACACAATAAATATCAAGCCAACAAATCTACTATTGTTATTTCTTATGGCTTGGCTATACACTTTCAAATGGCAAACGAAGCGACAAGGAGCGTCTCATTTTCTACGTCTTCTTCCCTTTCATGTCTCTCGTCTCCTCCGCATGAATTCACAATCACTTCACTGCCTGGATCTTCCGAATTCTGCTCTCACACGACCCAACACTCCTTTCTCTCAAAAATCCGCCTTTCTCTTTGATACTTATGCACAATACGATACGCACTACTAAAGCTTCGAATATTGTTGAATACCTATACTTAATCATTATACAACATTGCCCTTTATAAATGGCACAGAAAAAGAATGTCAATCTTACCCGGTAAAATTGGAGCAGAAAATTATTTGTAAGTACATTCACAGTAAATGAATGCCAAAAACTTATTGTGCGTACTGTGTACACAAGCCAGGATAGTTAGTTTGTGCGCGCGCAGAAAATAAAACCCTGCAAAATTATCAACGTATTCGGAAATAAAAGCTAGGAAAATTATTTGAACCTGTGCATGCGCAGAAAATAAAAGCCAGTGAAATACGTTTATTAAAATTATGTGCGCAGAAAATTAAAGCCTAGAAAATGCGCAATGCAATGCCAATGCGCAAGTGCATAAAACAATAAACTCAACTCTGGGTGAGCGAGCATTATTCAAAATTAAACCAAAAAGGGAAATTGTATTAATTCGAAATTAAGGTCAATAAGCAAGCACAGTAATTTTGTAATATTCATGAAGCAACTGAAGAGTTAGTTACTCTAGTCTGCAATTTAATTTTGAATGTTTAAGAGAGTGAATATGTATTTATCGACAATCTGTCCTGCCTAAGTGTATGTGTTTCCAGTCATTTTGATTCGGAAGATTCTGTGTGCTGTATTCAATTGCGTGTTTTATGGAAATAGCAACATTCTCACAAACAGTCTTGGCATTCTTGTTTCGTTTGTAATGCAAATGAAGGGGTAAGGCATGGGTAACGACTTGTTTTATTCATAATGAGAAGATAAAAGCTCCATTATGATAATTGCTAGAGATAAATAGAATGACTTTCGGAGACAAGACAGGGATCGTAACAGATCCAAATTCCGTTTTTTCATTATCTGTCTAAGTTCTCAGACATTCTCAAGAAGCAATTAGGGGCGACATTCGGTTGACTTTGATTGTGTATTTAGTTACTAGGAATTGATGTGTTAAATTGGTTTCTGATTTCTGACTGACTATTTCCTCCTACTTCAACTCCCCACTTGAATAACTACAAACACATTGCATGATGTTGCCTTCCCCGAGCTCACCACTTAATTAGAACAGGAATTCCAAGTTCCGTACTCCACCCAGTTTATAAATAGTCCTTGAAATGTAGCTACTTAATATTACAAAAGCTCGTTGCGAGACGGAAGTATTAACTTGAGAAGTTAGAAATTCTCAACGTTAATAATATTTCTGTTATTGATCTCACGGAAATTGCTTCTCTTTTGCAAATGGGCTTCTTGGAAATAGATTAACGCCTCATTCCCCATTTCCATAACACAGCTGGAGCTGATATAGTTTCTGACATACTTATTTAGCTCCACTAGCTCATCGCATCTAATGGCACATTAAAACATGAAACTCGGACGAAAAGAATGGCTCTTAACCATATAATGTATATCTATATCACATTTAAATGAATCAACTCAGCATCTAGTTATCAACTTACATTTTATAGACCTATCAGGGAGCCGATGTTGCACTTCAGTTGCATTGTCTTCCGAATATGTAGGCCAGGCATTTAGCTAACATAACAATTGACGGTTCTGCCTCAAAGGATGCGGTGTGGACACTACGACGGACGATCCTCTATCTCTTATTTTACTCACAAGGGAAACATTTTACACTTTATGGTCGCACTTAGACAAGTATCGGAATGATAACTTCGAAACTGACGAAATAGTCAGCAAATTTTGGGAAATACGCTGAGAAAAATTTTAATATTCGAAATTCTATTTCATTTTGGCGGATATTTTCAGATTTATGAACTACTGTGTGGATTAACTTAATTAAATTAGGATTTGGGTGAAAGTATTGCGAGTAAAATGTTTCCCTTGTCAGTGAGTCAATACATTTACATGAGTATGGCTATCGAAGGAGAAAAGACCTTTGTGAGAGAAGCAATTTTCTGAGTGAGGTAACACAAGTTAACTCCTAACATGTTATTAGTTATTAGATAGTTAGTTGGAGGGAAAATGTGTGCAAAGTTTTCCTCTGCTCTATTATGAATGTAAATGTGAGTGGAGTCAAGTGAATTCAAGTTGCTAATGCAATCAGGCGGTGCAGTTGTACTGGAGAAACTGGAGAAAGTTGGATTTCGGTGAGCATGAATAGCTACTTTCGACATCCATAGAGGACAGTGCTTCTTTTCTTATCTCTTTGAATTACCAGCTTTAGTAGATACACGATTGGTTATTTAGGCTACAACTGAACACATAGACCTAATATGGGGATGTCCATACACACGAGGGGTCATTCACTTTGAAATTCCTATCTCATTCACTACGACTTTTACTATACATTTCCAGAAAATTCTAAGGAAACTTAAATAACTCTGTGTCCATGAAAATGAAAAATCGGTAAATGTGAAAAAATAAAGTAGTTACCAAAAAACTATATTTAGATATAAAAAGTCTCTAAAAATTGTTTATACAAAATAGCAACCCACTTCAGAAATAAGGTGTTACAAGTGCGAATGGGAATGTATGACTGTAATGAAATATTTACAAAGTGCCATGATAATTATTCACATTTGGAATATTCTTGTAAAGAAAGGGAGAGAAAGCGTTGAAAAGTGTTAGTGGATGGTCCCGATGAATGTAGGTATGTGATGATATAGTTATAGAGACAAGGAGTCTGGAACTCACGGAGAGCCCCTTTGCTTTGTCTTGTCAGAGAAGCAACGGAAATTAAAACCTGGACTCATGTTGTTTCATCGAATGAAGTTGGGTTGCTGCTCCGTGATTAACTTACTCGTAGGTACTTTATGTTCTGCATTTCTAAGTGACTCTCCGGGACTAGAGAGATAATGAAGAAGTATGCTGCTATTTATATGGAAAGGCACCTGCATTCACCTAGAGAGGTACCTGTATGTATGGCTATGCATGCCATGTGTATGCAGGAAAGGAGGACACTTTAAAGAAAACACAAGAAGCTAATAATGAACTGTTCAGTCACCGAGTGCTATAGGGAACAATAAAGAGAGGAAAGACGTCTGAATTGCACTCCTTTCTCCCAAATGCTTCTAGATCACTTTGCCAAATATCGCTTTGGCACAAAATTTTGGAAAATTGTTAAAATGCATAAAATATTATCTCAAATATATAAGTAGAACAGAATTTCGTTATCATCTGTGTCAAACAGGACAAAAAACGCCTAATATTGGCTAGCAAATCAATTTCCTAAAAGCAATGCTATTTGTTTCCCAGAAAATATAGAGTTAAAAATAAAAATGAACCATTTTACTATCTTCGCATACTTTCCGTTCGTATGCTTTCACTTAACGAAACTAGCAAAAAAGACAAAAATGAATGGTTTATAAAAAGACTACTGTTTTAAAAACGTTTTATTTTGCCGTTTTGCAAAACAGTACTTCACTTTTTTGTTCGTTGGTGTAAAGAAGGGTATTTTGGGCCACTAATACTTGTTTTGCCAAACTGAATTTTGCCAAATTGAGGTGGATGATTTCTAAAGATTATTTTCTTGAGTCGAAGTCCTTTTAGAACCTTATTGTTCACTGTCCTTCACACACGAGTCCTCTCGTGTCTAGTTTCTCCACTCGTCGGGATTCTGGTGGAATGAAGATACAGACGTCTACTGTACGTGAACGGAGATAAAGACTCCTTCCTCGCTTACGTTTACATGTGCTACGTGGACAGATTAATTCCTTAATAGATTTACATACATAAATATGAGTTTCCTCTGCACACATCTCCGCAGCAAACGGAGTTTACCTCCAGACATATGCACCGTAGTGCCAACTTCCGAAGGTATACCTAACAACACACAAATAGGATCTCATGAATAAAGGTTAATGAATGTTGTTCGCTCTAGCGTTGCTACATTCAGAAATTTCAATTAAAAGTAAAGGAGGAGAAAGTCGGAAGGAAAAAAGGCAGGCAGATTTCAGTTCGTAGCTAAATAAGTGTGAGGAAAAGAGAAGTCAGAGTCATTCAACCCAACACACAATACAATCAGCACCATCCACTCCATTCAATCTTACTTCCCATATTCAAAACCAATCCTACTTTACGCCAATTTTAATCCCCTTCTGCAATAAAGACATTCATAATATTATTTTTCATTTTATCCTCCTAATCTGCATATTTATATGCCAATCCTTTCAAAAACTCTACCCCACCACTCAGTCCTACCCAAATATTTGCATCCATGATTAATAAAAGGTTATCTCTTACGCTCCAGAATCAACTGATCTACTTTCAGGCTATATTAATTACGGCTTGAAGAAAACACTATAATAATGACTTTTTAATATAATATAACCAAATAATTTCAAGGTGTATTAGGAATAGGAAGGATATATAATTATTATAGAAGTATATACGTAGTTTGAGGAGGAAGGAGGCTCAGTGTAAATAGATTCAGCAGGTTCACTTTTCCTACACTTGGGTGACCAGTTGAACAGGAGCTTGTAACTTTTTTACTTTGTAAGTTGAATGGTAGAGAAGTTCTTTCTCTTTTCGTTATTATTGCAGTTTTCGGAGATGTTCAAAAGGAAAGGTTGTCTTTTCACAAAGGTTTCGTTTTCAGTGGAGGGCGACTAAGTAGATGATCACTGAAAAAGGGAGATGTTCTTTGGATTGCTATGAAGTGTAAAGGAATATTATAGGGACGTCCTTGGCAGGCAGGAATGTATTTATGGAAGGAGTAATAAGTAAGTAGATGTGTGGAGGAGCACTATTATTAAAAAGCGAAAGTTTTAATGATGGTTTTGGAGTAGAGAGCATGGCTGAGGGCAAAGCGACAATATGCAAAACGAAAGAAAATTCGATCGAATTCCTCTCGGCTTCCGTCTTATTAGTATTTGCTTTTTCTCATAAGCAGGCACAGAATTCGGTCATAAATTGAATTGATCTCTCATTTTACTTCCTAATAGTTATTTGCTCAACTGAATTTATCCTTAGCCAGCAAAGTTCAGTTCAGGGATACAGAATTCAGTTCATCCTGAATGGAGTCGACACTAATGCATATATCCACGGCTATATACTCCAACATTATAATGTATACTACAATAGATACTATAAATGCTATGCTATACGTGTAAATGTATTGTAGTTGGAAGACAAGAGGTTTTTGCAAAAGTTGCTCCTTGGCTTACACGAATGAATGATTTTGTGAGAATGGTGTGGAATAGAGTGTTTCTACGAGTCTATATCGTCCACTAGCACTAGCTAGGCGCCTGATTTAGTTGTTGGATTAGTTTACTTGGGATAAAGTACCTACTCCCCCAAAACAGAATGCAAGCTCAAATGGAAATGTTGTCGGAGAAAGTATGTGGGAAACTAAAGTCTCTTCTCAGGGCGGCCTGTCCTCCCTGCCCTCGCAGTTTCAGTGGCGTACATTCCTTCGTCCCGTCGCCAACCTTTAAAGATTCATCCTTTTTCAAAAATCTATTATTCACATATTTTTGAAGACAATTTCCCTGAATTTGGACCATATTTAAATACTCTGATCAAAAAAAGGTAATATTGAAATTCTACAATGAAAGTTGTTTGTCCAATCATCAAAATTCGCAAATTTTACTGACTATAAGATAAATAAATCAACCGTGGCTCTCTAATTAAAGGGCAAAATGGCACATTTCCTCCATTTAAATCTTTTGTCAACTGAAAAGCTAGAAACTTTGAATCTTAAAACTTTATTTTGAATTTTAAAAGGTCGAAACAAGTAAAAATTCTCAATAAAATCGAATTCTTATTAATTTGATATATCGAAGAAGAAAGAAAAGAATCCCTGGATTGGGCTAATTACGCCCCTGAGACCCGCCTCTGCAGAATATAGTAGAGCCATGGGCAAGAGAGGCCGAGGAGCCAAGAACCCACAGAGAGATATAAGCATTTGAATGCTGGCAATATAGTGGGATGGGATCCAGAGAAGAAAACTCATTTCGCAGAGCTTGCAGATTCTTTCCACTCCAGTCTCATAGGCTTTGTCGGAATTTACGGGAAACCAAAGTGGACTCGCAATTTGTATTCCAATAAATTCACTCGTCCTCTTCCTCTACAGACTTTCCTCCGACTCTTTCCAAACCTCGCTTTCTCCTACAGGGTTTCCTATTTCGCACACTGAGTCAACAAACCGATACTTTGCAAACACTTTGCAATTGCATTTTTAATCATTTCATAATCATGCTAATAATTTGCGAAACTGCCGAAAGACAATTAATTAAATAGCACCGAATTCAAAAAAGTCGCTAATAAAGTTTTGCCAAAGGCCAAGATCAAAGCTCTCTTGATACTCACAAAACCCACCAGCACCCGGGCGAATTCCTGATCTCATCATTCCTTATTTAATTTGATACGCATATTAAACCCACTGCCCTACCTATCATCCCCTTCAGGCTATGCGATATCCAGGGCATACCGCACTCTGCATGATGTTCTTCACATGGATGTTATATCGGTGAAAGTATAGAGATAGAAAGACACAAAGAAAGCGACTTTCGCTTACAACGCTTATCCTCTGAACAATTGATACGTAAACACAAATAAATGATATCCCCTTCCAGGGTTTCAAAATCATTATAGAGTCTTTGAAGTCTTTTCTCCGAAATTTTACCGAAATTACAAGATACTGTAAGATATATTATAAAAATTTCGGATATTTTCTCTTTGAAGCCGAAAGGGAGTCAAGAACATTTGTTGGAAAATCCTTCAGGAAAACTCAGTTTTGCAATTTTATGGATTTAATTTTCAAAATATAAATGAGGGAAGCATTCCAGAGAATTTATATAGCTTAGTGTGATGATACCCAATTAGGGGATTTTGTCGTCGACTTTGGAGATTTTATGGATTTAATTTTCAAAATATAAATGAGGGAAGCATTCCAGAGAATTTATATAGCTTAGTGTGATGATACCCAATTAGGGGATTTTGTCGTCGACTTTGGATAAATGCTAACAAAAGGGTGGTTGAAATGGATAAAACCCTGAAATGGTCTCATTGGTATTTGAATTGCATTTCAGTTCAATTGAACAGCAACTTTGTCTGTCGGAGGTATTAGTGTTCTTCTGGGGAGTTATTTAGCCGACAGCTAGGAAGGAGAACAAACCACGAAACCCGGGTCTGTAAGGAGTCCCAATTTCAGTGCAGGCAGGGCACACTCGTCTGTCTGGGACTATCACATGCATGTACAAGTGCAGGAATAAATAAATATAGTTCAGTGGAGGGAGAGAGACAGAGTAGCAAATGTTGAACAGGCAGTCAACTTGTCTTGTCTCTGTCTATACACTCCGACTAGTAAACTAGAGGGAATTTCTACATTGGACATGAACGTGAACAGGAAGTCTCTTCTGTTGTGATCCATCTGTTGTCTACCTCCCGTGCTTTCCCATCAACTTCTCCTACATTCTCTACTACCACAACACTCACAGCCAAATCCATACACATATTATTACTATCTCTAATACGAACAACGAAACAAATACCAAATTGCAAACCAACAGATCAACGACTGTTCAAATTAGATACTCAGCTCCAAATATAAGCCGATTTCCTATCCAACAGGGTGCGACAAAAGTAATTCCTCGTACAACTTTCACTATGCAAATCACCTTTTAAGTCCCAAAACCATATGAAAATAGTTTTTACATTTTTACCACTAATGACTCTCACTAACGTGTACCCTAGTGAAAGCTATTGAAAAGACAGTAAATAATTTTGTGGCAAAAGTTTAATTTCTCCATCATAAAGTACGCTTAACATTTTTCAGTGGTTTAAGAACTTTCGTTTTTCACTTTTGAATTCCATCTAGATCATATTACTTTCACAGTGTAAATAATTTGTCATATTTTACAATGAAACTCAATGCAAAAGTGGATTATATCTGCCTGAATCCTCAATGTGAAAGTGAAAGCTAAGTGAAAGTTCTTTGAACACTTTCTAGTACCCCACTCTGTACTTCAACTCTTTAAGCACAGTATTTTTTAAAATATGCATCAATTTCAAACTCATAAGTAGAAAAGATCCATTGAAATTTTATCCGGAGATAAATAAGATAATGAAAGAGAAAGCAGGCTGTCTCCTACTTTCCTCATCATACTGTATATACTTACTTAATAGGTAAGAAGATAATAAAATGTTGTATAATCATATATTATTTTGAAAAGTTGTTAGATTTTTTGTATATTCTGACATAATGTCAATACAACTAAAAGAGTGTGTATAGCAGATATTATAATTTGTGGTGATATCGGCCTATGGTGAGGGGAATAATGGGTGGGCTTTAGATGTGCTTTGGTAGGGATAAAGAGAAAGCGGGGAAGCCGTGAATGTTGTGTTTGTCGGTCGGTCAGGTCATGAGGAGGAAGTGGAAAACAGTCACTAGCTCACTGCTGAGGGAATTCCATGAATGTAATTCAAATGCTTAATTGCCCATGCGAAAGGCCAAACATCAACTGGAATCGAATGCACAGACTTTCTCTTGGAGGAGACTCACTCACTCGCTTTCTCTCATGTCAGGATACCTAAATTACAGTTGGCTTCCTATCCCATCACACCCAAATAACGCTCCTACACTCCTACATACAATTCTACATACACTGCAATTCCACATTACATTGTAGTAGACCTATATAGTATAGATACAATTGCACTCACTCAGTAGTTCACAATTACAATACTGACAGTTTTACTGA
>JABASH010001655.1:0-24617 GCA_019776445.1 Tomocerus maximus | reverse complement strand
GTCCTATGTCAACTGACTTTTGGATCATACTGTAGAAAGAAGCAAATTATATCTCAATGAGGCTACTATAACTCAATACAGGTGAGAATTTCGAAAAATTGTAATTTTCTAGGAATATTTATATTCTTCGTAGGTATGCATGCCGCATGTCTCGTTCAACCAGTTACTAACTTTTTGTTATTAGTTTGTTAGACAATTAATTAATCCACTTAAGACCATCACCGAAAATGAAGCAATATACTTACTAATATTTCCAAAGGAAATCGAAAGCATTAAAATCCATTATTTGTGTTTGTGATTCGTTATCCCTGGGATTTTGTTAAGTACTGGAAATGGAAAGTGAGCAAGGCAATCAAAACAGTGTTGATTGTCAATGAGAGTTAAAATAAGTAATGCATTTTACCAGCGGTGTCCATAACACATCCGCCAGCTTCACGAACAAGCAAATCGCCAGCAGCCATATCCTTTGAATAATCACCATTAAAATACATTTTCAAAGATATTCTCATCAACACAATGCTACTGATACATTTGTGTGCCATTTTGTTACCCATGCATGAAGTCCAAATTCAAAATATGCATCAACTCCACCCGAAGCAACAGAGGCCATATTCATTACAGCAGCACCTAGGGCTCTTAGACTGACAAAAATTAAATGACTGTTAAGACGGCTCGCTATTCTGATATCAATCACATCATAAGACGACTGATGTCCGGTAAAGCTTTAATTGCTGAAAAAACTCATTTCCATTTCCAAATGAAAAATATATTTCATTTGTTGCAATGACGTAATTTCGAAAAAGGGGAACAGGTAATAACAAGTAGACAAACAAACATAACTGCAAAACATTGAAAAAGTCTCCTACATTGATAAGGATTTGAAACATGTATTGCGTACGGGGAACTTATGAAAAGACAACCCAATCACCACATGCACATAAGGCTCTCAGATACAATGGGAAAATATTTTTAAAAAATGTTGAGATTGAGAACCTCCATAATCTAGTAGACAACCACCAGCCTCTTCTACTATTAACTGACCAGCTGCAATATCCTTTTAAAGTACAGAAAAATTAGTTAGATAATAAGAAAGAATAAAAACAAATTAAGTATTCAGGTATAGTTTCATTTTACTGTTTTGCAAAAAATAGTATTGTGTGCACTCATGCATATTACCCAACAGTGAAGACCAAGATGACAAAATGCGTCAGCTGCGCCAGTTGCTACCATGCAAATAGCACAGGCAGCAGTACCGTAAATCCGGACACTGGAGGACCGAAATATTAACACGGGTTACAATTTGCCAAAAAATATTGGTTATAATGTCAGTAATCGGATTAGGAGACGTCTTCACAACAAGAGCGGAGCGGAATCGTTTTTTCAGCGAATTTTGCGTTTACCATATTTTGGCTTTATATTAAAAATACATACCCATGACAGGCTCCTATCAACTTGGTAAAATTTTTGATAACAACAGCTACTTTTTCCGGATCTTGACTGGTACCTGCTTCTGTGCAAATCAGTGCCTTTGACAAATCTATAGGAAATGTAACCACTTCATTAATTTAGCTTTTATTGAATATCACAGCTTAATAAATTAAATGAGCACGTGTGCTGAATTCTCTATGTATGTTTATTACATATCTCTCATGTGGTACAGATAGGTACTTATGTTTACTGCATCAGTATTTATGTACATATCAGATTCTTAAACTTACCATCTTGACCAGAAACGAATATTGGCTTGCCATTCAGAAAAGCTCCTTGACCAACACGGGCAGTAAAAAGTTGTTCCAAAATTGGGTTGTAAATGATGCCAATAACAGCTTTCTTGTCTATCAATAGACCTATTGAAATTGCTATTAGTGGAAGCCCGTGAACGAAATTCATGGTCCCATCAACTGGATCGATTATCCAAGTCGGTGCATCTGTGAGTTCGCATTTCACACCACTTGCTGTTGTTTCTTCACCAATGAATCTACGCAAAGGAATAACATAACTCATAGAATATATAATTTTTATTCTGCATAATCCTTCAGCTTGAAAAAACTATTTCAAGCATTAGTCAAGGCTACATACTATGTGCATACACAGTGCATATAAAAAAGAATTTTAATGTATTTCGTGCAATTTAATGTTTTTGTTTTCACAATCACATTATTTACGTTCGTGTTCAAAAACAAAATCTTGGGAAGTCTTGTACTGCATTATAAGCGAATCTAAATTCATATAAGCGGCTTGATTTACATCTCTCTCATTGTCGGTACGATAGAAAACCAGAATTTACTTTACCCTTCATTTTGACAATAGGCACATAATACTTATTGCATTACAAACCTTTTACAAACAGCCAATTTTCATGTCCAGAAATAACCATCTTGCATTTAAACAATTGAGTCAATGCAGAGATAGTAATTAAGCATCAGACTGAAAAACATTAATAACATGTCCCTACACTGCATAGATGATGTCAACCCACTCTTTTAACCGCATGTTGCAAAGCTAATTTAACTATACTGATCAATTGCAAGTGACAGCCAGGAAACAAGTGTCTATATAGGTCGTGTAGTAGGTGTGGAGATATCATCAGTATATATTATATTCTATCCTTCTGGTAGATACTGGAATGATATACTATAGTCTAGTCAGTAAGGTTTTATGAAGTTAGTTTTATTTTCATCTGCTGTTAATCTTCACAGCATAAAATTTATCGCTCAGTTAGTGGCAGCCAACAACACACAAGAATGAAGTCATAGAACAATAAAAAGTTTGAAAATAACAATTAAAATACATAGGTAGTAACGTATTATGTAGCAATATTTTTGCATATTCAAAACACAAACCACCGCTAATAAATTACATTTGTATACAAATGAAACGATTTTAAGTCCCTTTCATATTCACAATAGTGATCTTCTCCACTCCATATTCATGAACCAAATAAAACAATGTCGACATCACGTTTTATGCAACACTACACATTTTGGTTGTTTTTAGATATTGGTATTATATGGTATCACCACCCGTTCAGGTACAAAACATACAATGTACAAATTGACTTAAATGTACAATGTGACACGATACAAGGATATGAATGAGAATGGGTATTCTAAGTCCAATTGCTAAATGCATATTTTTATCTATGTATAATTAAAGGTATGTATACGCACACAGTACTTTTGGCTAAGCACTTCCTATGACACATTAGCAGTACACATGCTCACATGTCATCTACATGCTCATATTATGTTATTAGTAAATCTACACTTAGGGGCTACTTGAGATACATTATTAATAAGCTATCGGCTATCCACCAAATAAAAGCTCTTCTCTGCCATATAGGTACATACTGCACTCTGACCATTTGATTTCCTTTCATTCTAAGTTCCCTACACTGCAGTGTAGGTTGGGGTCTGGCTGACATTTGCTACCTAACATCGATGGAAGCACTATGGCCTATGGACTGTTGACAAAGCACAAAAACAACAACTTTAATGATAAGGAGTATTAGTAAACAAGAACCTAATTGTCAATAGGAATTTTCCAATAAACTTTCCAACGCTCGCAATTTGTTATTGTGTTAAGATAATTTAGTTATTTTTACTTGTGATCAGGAAAAGCCTCATGAAGTCCTCCGATAAGAAGTTTCTCAACTTCTTGATCTGTCTCCGTCACTAGATCAATGTCACAGGATTTGGTCTGAATATTCTTCTTTTTGGAGATGGCCTCTCTTATTACCTATGATTTGGATGAATGTACTAATTATTAGGATGAATTTGGTAATATATGTTAAAATATAGCATCAGGTTGGGTATTTGTGGATTGTAAAAAAGTGTCCATAATATATGATATTACCTACTGCATAGTGCATAGGCAGCTTGGTCAGGGCCAGTCTACGTTCTATGCAGCAGTTCACGTGAAAATATAGACGTATAAACTTATGCACGCATACAATTTCCACTGCGGTACATGGCACACAAACGTGATACACATACATGGGTTTCATTTTTAATTCTACATTATTTTTACACACCTATCTAATACCTTAAGTATACTTACAATATATAATATGTAATAAAGACAAGTATACAATAAAGTTGTATAGTAAAATAGTAATATGTAAAGATGCTTTTAGTAAAGACTGACCTTGCCAGAGTCTTGAGTGAGGCGTAGGCAGACTTCAAAATATTTGTCCAAGTCATGTTCCATAATTGTGGTGGTATTATAATGGTGCAGGTGAAGGTTGTATTGATTCTAATCGATTAACAAATAAATAATTATGTTAATGAGATGGCAAAAGCCTCCTTTTTGGCTTTTTGCAATCCCAAAAACCCAAAAGTCAAAAAGCCCTTGATGGAATATTCCTAGTATTTAAAATTCGAGAGGTGAGTATCACTAAAATAGGTAATGATGTCCGCAGCTGTTATGAAATAGTCATTAAAGAAGCAGACAGACAGACAGACAGAATCCAACTTCTATGTAAATACTTTCCTGAGTGTGTGGTGAGATTGTTTGTTCACTCACTTTAGACTGTTTAGACTCCATGAAACATACTACTACTACAGATTAGCCAGTGGTTGCTGCAGGCTATGTGTTCACCACTCAAGGTGAAACCAATTAATTAGCTCCGTTGCTCGTGTGTTTTAAATTTTAACACATGCTTACGTATACAAATTTGTTTATGCAGACGGCTACACCAAAGTACACATGTCTATGTTTCTATATTATTATCTGTCAGGTAATTTGCCTGTATAGGTTTAATTACCTATTTGTCTGTCTGAAAAATGAATCTTAGACTGTGTGGCTATAGTTTAAATCTATGTAAAACGAGAGTTAATTAAAAAGTAGTATATTATTTGTCCGTACCTATCTTCATCAGAGCAGCTTCACCTGTAAGTGCAAACGAAAGTAATTTCACGAAAAATAATTTCAAAATAGAGATGAGGAAGGAGTATCCTGGTTTCGCGTGCAGTCGTGGCAGTTGGAAGTACAAAATAAAGTCCAAAGTCATGAAAATGTTCTACTAGGAGCAGAACCAGAAATAAGGTCGCGGATAGACGACTACTACAGACTTAGACATAAGAAGAGCACTAACACGTATATAGAACACACAGTCAAATGGGAAACTGCAAGTTGTAGAATCGCTCCTACATATTTAGGCGGAATGTTTTCAACACGATGATAGCAGACGGTATGATAGTGCAAATATAGGATAGATGTATGCCATGCTATTGCAATATTACTAAGCTGGAACGAAAAGTAGGACACTCGTGCTTCTTGTTGGCAAATCTAGGTCACTGCGATTTCATGGCCATGCGTAGGACGGATAGGATACCCGAATGAATTCGAATTCGATTCACAATTCTCATACATTTCACTACACTAGGTATACTATACTGCTAATATGCAACATGCATAAGTAATATGCATTCTGTATTAATGCAATCTTTTATATTCTCCGTGTACGAGACAATTTGAAATGGATTTTTTTAATAGTGGCCTATTCGACACTAGAAATAAAATACTAATAACAAAACACAATTAAGGTCACTGCTTGCATTGCTTTTATGCATTTAAATACTTTTTTGATTATCGCCATTTTCGCAATATCATTCATATCACAGAGTTAGCAAACATCAACATTGACATTATACATAATATGTAGCAGCCAATAATGCAATGATAATGATGCACATACTAAACAGCATTTATATGTCTTCGCTTGTGCTGAGCTAGCATAATAAGTATTTGTGCCTTTACAGATTAAAACTACATCAAATTATTACATGACAAAACGGAGTTTTCACCACATAAACCATCATTAATAATAATAGAGTACAAAATCCTTTTAGTTTTCCCTGATCCATGATTTAATGTTTCTGAAAAAGCTTTATGGTAAGATTAAGAATATTATGAAGATAATTGAGAGGTCAAGCAAAGTCAAATCGTCCAATGGCGACAATATCTTTTAACAGGTAATCATATTGATCCATCCGGGTTCATTCCCCAAGGTGCTGCAGCCACCCACGCAGAAGATACGTAAAAGGTATTTTCTAAAGAGCGTTGCAAGAGTGCCTATATATATTTTGGTGTATAAATACTCTATTATTTTACTGGAAGGAAAGGAGAGTCAATGGGTCATTCACTATTCATTACATTCAAAATAGGAATCTATATTTATTTGTAGTCTCATCTCGTCTCATCAATCACATGTAATAAATATTTCTTTGTATGCAAGCCTAAATCTAAGATCTGAATGAATGGGCTAGACTTAAAAGACTGGCAATTTTGACTATAATTTTGACTACAATTTTGACTACAATTTGATCTAAATATAATACGCATAGTACATAGTACATGCCCAGTTCACACATTGCTCAGTTCATTAATACTTTTAATAATCTTAATTGTTCATGACTTGAATCGAATCTAATCTTTTAGAGTTATGTTGATGCATTTTAACAGTTTGTATTAATTGGACCGGATATTTGCTACATAGTACACCTTTGTTTACATAAGTAAAACTAAATATTATTTACATTTTAAACACTGGTAGTAGGCAGTAGGTAGTAATACAGTTCTCTGTACCTACTGAGGAAGATTTTTAAAGACCCTATCATATCTAACTTTAATTTTCGGCCGTCGTACAACGTAGCAAAGGCTATAAGCGAAGGTCCAGTCGGACTTTTCCGTACAATAAGTCGCGCGATTTGCATTTGAGTTTGAAATATATAATATCTACAGGTAATGGCAATCTACTCAACCTCCTCTCTAACCTGCTAACTTGCTGCAGCTGCAGTCTTTGAAAAATGTAAGAAATCGTTTTTGTTAAAATTTGTTTAAATCAAGTTAAAAATTAGCTATTTAGAATAAGTCTCTTCTCTTTAATAATAATTATTATTTTCAATTTCAGGTCAAAACTCAGACAAGTTAACAAGTTTGCCTTAGTATAACCAATGGAGAAAAAAAATTCTGCTTGAATTTCGGAGTTTCGGACTGTTTCGTTTAAAATATTGGAAAAGTATTTCTGAAATTGAACCGAAGCACTGCTTAGTGCAGTGCAGGAAACGGTATGTGCTGTAAAATTTAAAATATGTAATGCTCTAATCTGCTACTAAAAATTCAGATTCTATGTTCGCTATAAATGTCGATATTTTTTTCTTCCCATTTCATTTCAAAATAGTTTGGGGTTTGGAGAAATCGATTGAAAAGGACCGGTTAGAGTTAGAGGTAAATTAATTTTTTCATATAATGTAAAAAATGTTGTGCTGTAAACAATATTTTTATTTTCATTTAGTATCGCCTGAAGATGACGTCAGATAAATCTGTAGCATCTGCCAACGCTGGCACTAATGATCAAAATCTTCAAATTGATCTTCCACCTGTTGTCCCTAAGATAGTAGACATTTTACAGGAATATACGATGAAACCAGAGCGACTTCCAATTCATCAACTCCAAATAAACCTTAGGCCTCTACCTTGTCCAAGAGATGTGTCCACTCTTTTTCAATGCCATTCGACTCAGTTGCCTTTGGTGCAAGGGGTAAATAACATTTTAGTCACTGTCTATTGATTACATCGAAAAATGATGGAAGCTAAAATACTTTTGGACACTAATGTTTAAGAACAAAGAAATAAATGCCTAATTGCCTACCATATTTACCATTTCCTGAATAGGTGATACGGGACCCGAAAACAGGAAAATTGTTAGAGTACGAAGAAGTCGAAGTCTCTTGCTTAGGAGAAACTGCTAAAAATTCTTTATCTCTTACAAGACAACCAGGCCTTCGCAATGAATCATTGAAAGGAAGTTCGGCGAATTACCCGTTTTGGCCAGGCGGCTTTGATGAAGAAAAAGAAATACTATCCCTCGCATCCAAAGTCCGTAATTCTGGAATACATACAGACGAAAATGAACTATTTCAGCAGTTGTTTGAAAAAGGTGCTCTCAGTTTTGAGCTTTAAATTATTAGTATATTGTGTAAATGTCTGATTTTGAGGTAAATACAAATAGTGATTTTACATTACAATGGTTTTGCGCTTTCAGATTTATGCTGGATTCCACCTGGGTTTGAGACAGGCATGGAGATTACCACTCAGCCTTCGGAATTAGAAAAACCTACTATAAACTTGGTAAGTTGTTCTTGTAATTTCCAATGTCACTTATCGTCAGTTTCTTTACAATTATCTACGCATATCTATCCATAATGAAAATGCTGTATCTTTTGTAAGGATGTGGAACCGACCTATGATTTTTGGCAAGGAAAAAATAAAACAGATTTGGACATGCAATATGAACCTACAATGAGCAAACTGGCTAAAAAGGAAAACAGTGTCAGGCGGATATTAAACGAATTGCCTGATGATAAATTTCTTTTGAAGAATGAGGTATCAAAATCAGCTAGCTTAAAAATGAGAGAAATGTCAAGAAAAAATGTATACCTAATATACAATGCTAAAAATTGTTTAGGAACCGAAACCAATACCTGTTCTAAAAATTAGCAAGTCATTAATGCAACACATTCCAATGGCTTTGCAATGGGCGGAGCAAATTGATGTAACAAAGCCTATGGTTGACTTTGAGGAAAAAGTGCCAGACATGGCATTTACGTACCCATTCGATTTGGACACTTTCCAGAAACAGGTGACCGTTTTTATACTTCGTGTACATATACATGCATATAATTCATACATGCATATACATCTGCTCTACTATCTATCTATCAGTAACGCAAGTTTAACTTTCATTTAATTTACTGTAAAGGCCATCGCCCGTTTGGAGGAACATGAAAATGTATTCGTTGCAGCCCATACTTCAGCTGGTAAAACTGTGGTCGCTGAGTACGCGATCGCCCTCTCCGTTCGTCACATGACTAGGTTTGAACTTGAACTATGATAAACGCATTTTTTCACCCATGATTATATTAAGTAAAACTCTTACTATAGATTTAGAATGTGAAAATAATGTTTTAAAATTTTATTTACAATCAAGGACAGTGTACACGTCTCCAATAAAAGCGCTTTCAAATCAGAAGTTTCGTGATTTCAAAAAAAGTTTTGAAAGTGTCGGCCTTGTTACTGGAGATGTTCAAATAAACCCGACTGCCTCTTGCCTTATAATGACCACTGAAATATTACGCTCAATGCTGTACAATGGATCCGATGTAATTCGTGATTTGGAATGGGTTGTGTTTGACGAAATACATTATCTTAATAATGAAGAGGTAATAAATTAAAAACTTTTTTTAACAATTTATTGTATAGTTTTGTTTTGTATTGCATAATGATTAATTAAGATTATTACACTAGTTTGGAATGAAAGGTACCAATTGGTACCTTGCCTATCTAATGATTAACATGACATGACATAGTCAGGTTGACTCATTATTCATTATCGTTTTTAAAATATTTAATTTGTGGGTTTAGAGAGGCCACGTCTGGGAAGAGGTGCTTATTATGCTACCTCAGCATGTGAGTATTATCATGCTTAGTGCTACTGTCCCGAACGCTCTACAGTTTGCTAACTGGGTTGGAGAAATAAAAAAGAAGAAAATTTACGTAATCAGTACTCCGAAAAGACCAGTTCCTCTGGAACATTTTTTGTACACAGGATCAGGTGGAAAATCAAGAGATGAATGCTTTTTAATTCTCGACTACGAAGGAAATTTTTTGAAGGAAGGGTAAACAATAGTTTCTCCGTCTATTTTTCCTCTAAAATGTTGTGTTATTAATACTAAAGCGTATTTTGAAATGCTGTAGTCACCATCAGGCCAAAGAGGCTAAACTTGCTCGAATGTCCAATCATCAAAAAACCTTTGGAGCAAAGCAAGGAAAAGCTGCAGGCTTTAATGAAGCTTCCGAAAAGACTACTTATGTTGGTCTCGTCAATTATTTAAAGGAAACTGTAAGTGAAAAATTTTAAATATTAAAACTTTTAATATACCTAGTTTACGGTTTCTTCAGAACATTAATGTTGATTTATTTTTGGACCCATAGGACAAACTTCCTGTGGTAATATTTACCTTCTCTCGGAATAGATGTGATATTTATGCTAGAATAATGTGTTGCGTGGATTTGACAACCGGAGCCCAACGAGCGGAAATAAATGGCTTCTTTCTTAATAGTATTTCTAAGCTGAAAGGATCGGACAGAGAACTTCCTCAGGTTTCCTAAAGCATTGTTGTTAAATGTAGCAATTTTTCAATTTTGTGTTGATTTCCAATTTGGAATCGTTCTATTTTAGGTTAAGATTGTACATGAGATGCTGCAATGTGGGATCGGTGTCCATCACAGTGGAATATTACCGATATTGAAAGAAGTTGTGGAAATGTTATTTCAAAGAGGATTAGTCAAGGTACTAATATTTAATATTATTTAAGTATCAAGCCAAACTAGTTTTTTTAACTAGATTTTATAAAACATTCAAAATTGACTTATGACTTTGACTTAAATTTTGATAGCTGTTATTTGCGACTGAAACGTTTGCAATGGGAGTTAACATGCCGGCTCGTACTGTTGTATTTGACTCATGCAGAAAGCATGATGGAGTCGGATTTCGGAGTTTGCTTCCTGCAGAGTACATTCAAATGGCTGGACGGGCTGGACGGCGTGGTCTCGACACTACGGGGACTGTTATAATTTTATGCAAACAGCATGTGCCTGATTCATTAGAATTGAACCATATGATGCTCGGAAAAGCAGCCAAGTTAGAGTCACAGTTTAGATTGACTTATAGTATGATATTGAACTTGTTAAGAGTGGAAAGCTTATCTGTGGAAGATGTCATGAAAAGAAGTTTTCTTGAAGCGGGTGCCAGGACTCTAAAAATTGAAGATATCAGGGACAAGAAGCAAAAAGTTGAGGAACAACTCTTTTTAATGACCGAACAAAAGTTGGATGAAAATTTAGTCAACTTTTATCAGCACGTGAAAGATTTCTTGACATTAAAAGACAAATTATCGGTACTTATATAAGAATGATACTAAACACTTCCTATTATAGCAAATGATGATTCCTGAAATAACTAAGCATTTATGTATTCAAATGTTTTGCGAAATTGACAGGATTTCATCTTGAGTCATCCAAAACTGAACAAAGATATGTGTCCTGGTCGCGTGATAGTGATCGAAGATTTTCCTCGTCTGACCAGCAGATTTGCAATAATTTTAGCTGTCCAAGTCTTAAAAGAAAATTCTCAATATAAAAAGAAATTTGAAGTTTTAATTTTTACTGACCCATCAGATTCTTTATCTTTGCAAGAAAAGGAATTATCAGTTTCTGACTCTCCTACTGTTAAGCTGGTTACTGGTCGAGAGCATTTGGATAGAATCTTTCAGCAGTTTCTTTATTATTCTCATCCAGATTTAGTATCGACTACTCCCACTTATAATGCATTTGGCTTTATACCACATGCAATCATCACAATTTCAGGAGAAAGCATTCTTGAGTTTACTAAGAAAACTATTCGTGTAGATGTTGCTGCCATTAAAAAAGATGTCGGTCAGAGAACAATAGAGCGTTTCAAGTAAACTAAATAAAATCAATTATTATTAATATTATCTACAATTTACAATTTAGAATGTTATAGAATTTTGAAATTCCGTAAATACTTATTCATTCCATTACTTTTCAGGGACAATAAGCCAGTTCACAATTTGATGACGACGTTACAGGATTTGAATAACTATCATAATGAAGAAATTATCCTTTCAAATCCATTTTACGACTTACAATTTAAAGATTCTAATGTAATGACAGAGATGGGTAGATTTGTAGCTATGAAGAGTCAATTGAAGACAAGAAATTTATACTCAAATGAGAACTTTATTCAGGAAGTAAGATAACTTAAGCATTTATAGAATATTTCTTTAAATTAATTATAAAATATTTATTTTAAGTTAGTGCATAGAATATATTATATTAATATTATTGTTATTGTCATAAATATTTAAAAAATATTTGCTCTTTTTATCTGTAGTTCAAGGAAGTATTTTGCTATTTGAAATTGCAAGACGAGAAAGAGCACATGGAACATCTCCTGTCTCCCAAAAGCTTACTACTACACGAGGAATATGAATCGCGAAAAATGGTTCTGAAAAAATTGGGATACATTGATGAAGAAAATCTGGGTCCGTCTGCAGTTTCATTTTTAAATGTAGTTAAGTCATTTCTAAAAACTAAATTTTACTAATTTTTGAATGTAGTGCAATTAAAAGGACGTGTCGCATGTGAGATGGGTAACCAAAATGAACTGATGGTTACGGAGATGGTCTTAAATAACCTTTTATCAGACTGTCCTCCAGAAGAAATCGCTGCCTTGCTTTCATGCATGGTTTTCGAGGCAAAAAATATTGAAGAACCGCAGCTGCCTCCTGAACTACCTCTTACTAAGGTATTAACTCAGATTTATTTAGTGCTCACTAATTACTGTAATTAATATTACACACGTGTGAGGGTTGAGGGTAGTTTCAGGCTTTATTTATATGAATGAATAATATTTCTATTTTCTATACTGTCTCAGAAAGTAGAGGAAATTAAAGCATTAGCAAAACATATTGGGCAAGTACAAAGAGAATGCGGTTTGATGGAGCCTGTTGACCAGTACGTTGAACAGTTTCGCTTTGGACTTGTTGAAGTCGTTTATGAGTGGGCGAAAGGAAAAGTAAATATATTCAATATTTAAATGCTACAATATATAGTAAGCTGAAGTTAAAAAGTCTCTAAGTATAAAATACTTTTTAGCCCTTTTGCGAAATAATGCGACTTACTGATTGCCAAGAAGGGTTGATTGTGCGAACAATACAGCGTCTGGATGAAATGCAACGTGATGTAAAAGATGCAGCTCGTATCATTGGGGATCCGTCACTCAAAAAGAAGATGGAAGAAGCGTCACTTTGCATTAAACGAGATATTGTCTTCGCGGCAAGTCTGTATACGCAATAGAATTTTTCTATTACCCTCTGCTACAAAAATATGAAGACTGTTTGTTACTGTTTTGTTGTTTTATGATGTATTCGATTATAAGAATTTACACATGTCTAATTTCTACCACTCTAACTACCATATCATCATGTTGTGTGTACAGAGCTTTAGTGTTTGAAGATTGCGTCAATTAATTCTATATATAATAATTATGTATCGATAACTTCCGGTATAATGTATAGGCAGTTTAGAATGTATAGAAATATTACTATTTAGTAAGTTGAACTGTTGTAAATCACTGTTAGTCAAAAATATTAACATTTATTACTCTTGATTTGTAACTAGTGACTGTGACTAGTTTCGATGCTTGGAGGTCAACAAACACGTTCCTTGGCAAATGGTAGGTAAAACTGGCGTTGGGTTACGATGAATGATAAAATGAATGTTATTCAATTCCTTGTTTTTTGATGACATCTCTTTGACCTTGGTTACTTAATACTTATATAATTACATTTTCTAATCCCGCCTACACAGAGGATTCAACATCTGTAAAACTTAATGAATTGACAATTCACAGAAATGTGTCAATACCTATTATTAGTAATATTATGTAATAACAAACTGCATGTTCATTTGCGCATAAATTGTATTATAACTTGAAAGTATGTACTTGTATATTAAGTATAGGAAGTATCTTCAGTCATCATACACAGTAAGAAAAAATTTGATGTGTCAATGTCAATGAAATACAATGTCAATAGTATACGGTATTAAATGTTATGTTACCAGTAGATGAGATTGTGAGATAGAATACTACAATCTAAGTTTTAAGATCTTGTTCACGGAACAAGATAAGAAGTTGGAAAACCCATGCATTAGCAGAATCTGTGTACAAGAAAATTTAATGTCGTCGGCAACTGCCTTCCTGCTCGAGACAATTAATTTTAGCCTTCAGGTTCGATCGGCAATACAAAATCCGATAATTGAGGATAGCAATCCGTAAAAAGTTATGACCTGTAGCAGGATTCTTCTAATGCATAAATTTGAGTACTCTCACAATGACCATACAAACCCCTCTTTATTTACGTAATATTGTTCGCCGATGTGCAAAAGTAAGTGCAAGTCAAGTCATCTGCAATCGTATGTATGTGAAATGCTATCATGTTACAAAATTGTGTAGGTGACTCTTTGTCGTCTTTGAATGTTACTGCTAATATTAATGTATTGTTACAACCTTCTACCGTGGTACTTACTTGTATAATTTTGTTAGAATACGCATGTATGCATTAAAAACTACGTTTATTTCTTTGCTAACACAATGAAATGTGTTAGCATCACAATGAAACGTGAAACCTTTGGACCTGAAAGTGAGTTTTTCTATTGTTCCAAGTGTTTTGCAAATATTAAGGTAAAAGTACTTAAAAAGTGTTGAAAATGTATTTCAAAAATTGAAAATGTTTTGATACAAAAACTAGTCCTTAATAAAGTTATCTTTAATATGCTACCGCATTCCTTAATTTACATATAATATAGGTACCTACGTAAGTTGGTGTAAAATCGGACAATCCGATGTCCACCAGTTTTTGATTCATTTGGATGTACGAAAAAATTCTGACTTTCCAGTCCTGTGGGTAAGTGACTTTTGTGCAACATGTCCCCTGATTTTCCTAGCGATTTCGAACTTTGGTCATTTTTATTAGAATGTGTCCGTCCGTCGGTCCAAAGTTCAATCAAACTTATAAACCGACTAATGAAATGCCAAGAGGCTTACCAAGTGGTTTATTATACTTACGTACCTACTACATAGAGTATTTATACTAAGAATAATAATTGTTTCTCTTTTGACTTCGCATCGGATCAGAATCAAATCCGGTCGAAATTGAACGAATGGTTTGTAAGTACCTGTATGTGACTTAGAATATTTTGCAGAGATGCATTCATTCGCTCAAACTATTGTCCGTAGCATTGCGCGCAGGGCAGAACATAATATTCTACTGTTTGTATTGTTTGACCATAAAATTGTTTTACTTGCAGTTACGGTTATTAGCATTTCAAAGCAATAAAGTTTGTCCTCGGTGTGGTATTTTTTTGTGGAATATTTATTGCATGTTTACACTATGTTCTATGGGTGTACATACATACAGGAGGGTATCATATCAAATTGTCTATCTCCAAATCTGATACGCTTCCAACTTCCAAAATACTGACGTTTTAATAATAATACATATAAATACTAGTGTCTATACGTTATACGTCTATAGTTAGCAAGATATCAGAATTCGCATGATAAAGAATGCCGTTATTAGGTTTCCGTAGGTAGTATCAGTGTCAGTATTGGTAATCAATGATGAATTCTTGAATCTTGTGGTTAACGAACTATTTATGTAATTCATTTTTTATTTGTTAAAAACAAATATTTCGAGGAGATGACATTTTCTCGAAAATCAGACATGAGGTAAAAGAAATACATGAATTGCTCTATGTACTACATCTTCCTTTAAATGATTTTAATGACGAAGCAATTTTTAGACGCTAGCGAATGTTGCAATGAAATTATCCTTTGCATTCAACGCTATTAAACTTCGCTTTTTTGAGTCATTATGTCAATAAATACTTAGCCAGTTGTTAAGAGGGGATTAAAAGTATGAACTAGTAGTATTACTAGCTAGTCACATCACTTCACGTCACGAACACAGAAAATAATAACATCCATTATCAGAATAATCTCATAGACATTATTGGCATCTATGTATCGTAGGCGAGGCGTAGGCGTAGGTAAGTGTAACCTAAAGCTAGGCTTGTGCATTAATAAATTGACTACAAAGCAAGAATAATTGTGAATACAAAGTGAAACCGTAAAAATCCTTGTTACATTAAAGATGAGATTTGAGTTCTATTGTGTACTGTTATGCAGGGATCTGAAGCTTCTATTCTTTGTATCATTTTCCATGTAGGTATAATATTATTTGGGCTGGAATGAGCGTAAAGTTTTCCAAGCATTTTCTGCCATTATCTCCCAAGGACAGGATTATGTTTTAAATTGTAAATTATATTGCTTTGAAAACGCTGACGGGACGTGATAAGCAATAATGCGTATTTATAGTAAGTCGGCCTATGGCATTCCCAGGCACATTGAAGTTTTTTGTTGCTTAGCTATTTGTGACGTCACACGGCGACATTTTCCCTATGCATCCCCATGGGGCAGAAAAATATCTTCAAATATTTTTATTTTCTAGCGAGTTCCGCCTCATGGAAATCCATAGGGGAATTGTTGACGTGTGACGTCATATCAGCTAAGCAAAAAAATCCAATGTGCCCGGAATTCCCAACCTTTTATTTATATGAGCCTTGATAGTAAGCACTGTAGCGTCATGAATGTCTCGTATGCTACAAATCGGAAATACCAAAGTGGCTTAATTAGTGAATTTCTTTTTTTTCATTTTTCCCCACTTGTGTTATAATAAAAATATTAATTTATTATAGAAATTAAGCCACTTTGGGAAATACTATATTGGGGGTTTTATTGGGTTCATATATAAATTATATGATCGTGTAGGCATGGTATTACTCCATTTATGAAGTTCACATCAAGCGATAAACACATCTTTTTACCCAACACAAGAATCACAACACAACTGCTTTATGGTAGATTGTGTAGATGCTGTGTTACAAACGGCAAGTAAATTAAGTAATAACTAGATACGATACCAATATGCAATAATATTACATCACAATTCGGCAACATAGTAAGTACAGTAGAACAATTAACATACACTTAATTGTATCCCCTCAGTCATTTCATTATTAAGCACCAGACTCGTTACCAATTACTTACTGTAGTTTACATAACATTAGAACTGAGCAGTGCGAGTTGGATGCGTATGTGTCAGTGTGCTTAAGATTAAGTATTGACAGTTAGTGCAAGTGCAGATCTCCTATCTATGAGATGCCTGTAAATGTACGCCTACTCGTAGTATTACGTTATACACTGCTCTGGTGAGAGCAAGATATTCTTCAAATTGATATAACTACTCGAGTCCAAGAAATGGCAAATGCCATTGCAGATAAAGATTTAGCCTTACTAAAATCAACAGAAGACATTCCTATTATCCATGTTCGAGGAACCTATTTCGGAGTGGGCTATAGGGTTGTAAGTCAACTTATTTTATTCTTACTATATAATTTCTCACTTCTATTTTTATCATGTACTTTTATTCATGCTGCTACTGGGACTCTGCATTAAGGCATTTACTATTATAACATGTAATATGGTCACATGCATGGGTACTATTTAAGGTAATAAATAAAATATTATGAAGTAAACCACTTGTAAGTATATGATGTGATGTGACCCCTAATGAATTTAAACATTTGTCATAAGGTCATAATAGGAGTTTTATAGCAGCCATTTGAATTATTTTCAACGTCTGTAGTCTTTTAGTACATGGTCTTACTTAGGTTGATTGATGTATGAAATAGTATACAGAAGAAAGTGCAAGCTAAGTTTGTAACAGTATGCAAGTTCATTTTCTTTTCTTTAGGGGAGAACATTCAAGTCAATGATAAGGGAACTGGTTGAAACATGGGCTTACTTCAATGATGAACTTCTGCCTAAATACCAGGAGCCCAAAGGGCAAGAAATATATACCAACTCTTTGAACCTGTGTAATAAGAAGTTTCCTCATTATGTTGAAGAAATTATAGGGGATGGCTGAAGGATCCGATATTGATTTTTACAAAGTAAACTTAATCTCATATGCTCTAATAATCGTTTATATTGTAATATTATTACTACATAATAATTGTACACACCATGTCATTTTATGATACTAACTAGTAACTAGTCTCAATTAATATTTAATTTACTTGTGTTAACTAGCTATTTCTGTTGAACATTGATTCCATGATTACTAGTGACACTACCACAAACGAATGCGGTGGTGTTAATTGTATCAGAAATGAGCAAGCAGTTGAAAGTGGATGTACATCTATTATCTGCAACAAAGATGAGGTATTTTCTTACCATCGGGACATTCTTTACTCACGAATCAATTCTATATGCATTGTTAGCACTATAGTATACCATACTAAATACCTAACTATTGTCAGTAATGATTTTAGATTAATTTGTAGCTATGCATTTAGTAAGCGATATTTACTATGCGAATTTAAAATATGTTAATACTTGATGTAATCAGATCGTATTAGGGCACACCGAAGATGCAATGACGGAAATCTGTGACCATGTTTATCTAATAAGCGCTGAAATATTAAGTGAAAAAGGAGAAATTTTAGAAAAATTTACATCCCTATCATACGCTGGACATTTGCCGGGATATACCATGGGCTATAATCATTACGGCAAGGTTTATACCATAAACACCTTATTTCCAATTGTGAACACATCAGGCACACGTAAGTAGTATCTATTTTATGAATACTTGAACAATTGATTGGTAGTTCATGAACATTTATTAAGGTTGACAATTATCAATAGCCAGAGCTTTCATTGCAAGAGCCTTGCTAAGTTCGGCAAGCTTAAAACAAACCATCAACATTCTGGAAGATGCAGGCACAGGGGTTTCCGATGGATTTAGCCTCAATTTATGTTTAAGACACAAAAAGTACCCGGGTTACTATGAGTTCTTTAATATTGAGATCACCCCACCCGTAGGAAATAGTGACAGATCAAAACTACACATAGTCGAGGTCAAGCGGGGAGAATCACACGTTCATTGTAACAAGTAATTTTATGTCATATTATTACTCATAATAATACATGGGCATTACATGATCTTGCAAACATGAAAATGGAGTATCAATCAATATAATCATCAGCATTTGTTTTTTGCTCAGGTATTTGAGAATGAAGGCTGTCGAGCCTGAATTTCCAATGTCATGTAGTTCCGCTCGCCACGATACAATTGAAAACAGCTATAAGAAGATTAATGGACTCGAAGATGTCAAGCTCGTCCTGAGTGATCAAAGTAATGCCGAATATCCGGTTTATATTTGCAAAAAAGTCAACCAATCCTTTATCAAAACAGTAGCCGTTGGTAAGAATTCTTAAGAGCTATTCATAATGCCTCACCTGTTAATAGTAATGATTCTAGAATTTTTCATAATGATATCAGTTTGAATAACGTCTCCTTTGTACAATAGGTATCTTTGACTTGAAGAAGAATACATTAAGTATCTACATGAATCCTCCGTCAAATTCGTCTCCTTTGGCTGTAATAAAAATGTTTGAAGATACTAATTAAACTCTTTTAATAAACAAAGCTATATATTATTATAATTTAGTTCTATCTAACTTCCTTATCTGTATGCATCTGCTGCATATTGACCTTTGATCTAATCAACAAGTACTTACACTATGTACACATATTATGTACATAAACTAAGAATATGGAAACAATAGCTCATTATTGAAACGATACCAGAGCGAACTTAAGTTCTGTGCTTCCGTTTACGTGAATTAAATATGAAACAAATGCATACTATACTATATATATATTTGCTATATACATACAAATCTATACTTTCTATATCCTTGCCTCACTTTTGGCATAAAATAAACAGTTTTTAGTATAAGGTCGATTTCAGTACTCCGTGTTTGCAATGTTCGAGGTCTAAAACATTAAAGTGATTCAAATACAACGCACCACATCAATACAGAAAATGATTGCTAGAAATAAAGGATATTAGTAACTGTCGAAATTCAGGCGTATGGTACACATTTTATTATAGTACCATATTACAGTATTTTATAATTTTTATTTAGTATATCGATAGATGTGTTACGAGTTACGACTCTATAGCTGGCATGACTTTATATAGGTAGACAATTTAAAGGAAGTATTTGACATGATTGTCTTTAATGTCAACATTTCCATTGAATTATATGCACAAATGTTTTTTCCTGTATTGTTTTCTGTATGTATAGGGTAAATGTGCTAAACTTACTTGCAAACCGTTTTATGCATTGCATGTTCTATCTATGGTATTGTTATTGTAGACTTAAATTAATAGTGCTTATTGTTGTTGGAAATAACGCTTTAAAATGAAGCCACACTTTGCCTTCAATGTTACACAGGTATTGAAAAGAGACAATGCAAGTACACAAAGGGTAATATTCAGAAAAAATGTTTGTGATTGTGGGAAATTCACCTGGTTTTTAAAGGAGAACTAGACAGGTTATTTATGGGTCCTACCTGTTGCTTGGCCCATAAGTCAAACTAGCGAAAGTTGTTTTACAAATTGATAGGAATATCCCTGCATAAGATCCATATATCACATCATCAACAATGAGGCTGCTAATTTATGTGGACAATGAACGAAATTATTAATTATTTACTATCCTACAAATGCTACCTCAGCATTTACGAATGTCAATGATGCTGACAAACACGTTTTCCTGAATGCTTACTCGTTTGTTTTGCTTAGTAGCACGCTAACACAAAACACACACTTCATGCACACATTTTATTTTCATACGTATTTAAATATTTGCCATCTCTCCAACATATTACTGATCTAATATTTGCTTATGAGATTTACTGTGTTAGTAAACGTCAATTTCCCAGACAGCTATGATTAATTTTGTGACGCTATTGTAAAATTTAGCTGCTGTAACTAAATAGTAGGTGTTCTTTGTTCGTTACGTATTAATTTATTCATATAAAAGCGAAGTGTAAACAGTCAACTGCAATATTACTCTTCCAGGCGAGCCCCAAGCTATCCCAGTAATAAGTAAGTAGCTTGATTTTTCAAATTAAAAATTAAAGTAGTTACGAAGTATAAGTAGGCTCTAGTAGCTGAGAGACTTGTGGGCTTTGACTACCAATAAGAAACGAACCTCCACAGAATCTTTTTATTTCAATGACAACGACAACCTTCCCCTTCAAGTTATAACATTCTCCATAGGTAATTATTACCCAATAGTTAAACATTACCTCATCACATCCGTTATACAGAGGACACCAGTATAGAAAGTAATTCTTGGTAGATAATTTGCTCTTAACTATATACAAAATATACATGTACAGTCGTCGGATGTACCTTCAGACCCAAATCCATTATATTAAGTGCAGGTGTTTTGTATTCTATGTGAAACGGATCTAGCTAGCTAACTAATAGGTACTTACTATCTCCTACAAAGCTCGTTTGTTTGTTGTGATAGCTTATCATTTCATTCAAATCAAACTATTAGCCTGCACGACACAGATTATACAAGCTCCACTAGTTCTGGAAATTTAAATATATTCACTCAACTAATACTGTCTTAATTCCAAATTCAGTTTTATCGTTTCTCTACAGTTCTCAAGTCCACATTCTTAATACACCTCCACAATCACAACATGACGTCTTCAATTTCGCTAGCAACTTTGATTTTCCTTTTTGCAAACTGTATATTAGCTCTCCCGGCAAACGACGGAGTAAAAGTCCCTGGTGAAAATTTGAAACTAACTTTTAACAGCTCTGGTAAATTTACACGCATTTTATTCTCCAATTTTCATATTGCTGATCCAATTTTTAAGATAACTTGGAGTATGCTTTACGAATAGATGATATTCCTGCTGGATTTTTTGACTCTGCAGCCCCAAATCAGGATGAGACGGAACGTGAAGGGAGACGGATTCAATATCCTGCATGTCAAGACGGAAGTGGAGGACTTTGTGTAGGAATTGGAAAATGTCCTACAGGTTTTAAGGTCCCATCAACCAATGCACGGGCATGTAAAACTAGTCAAGAGTGCTGTTATAGAGGTAAGTACATTTATTCCCGTATTATTCGGCTCTTCTGACCAAAGCGTGACTGCTCACTCACATATTTAAATTAAATTCATAGCCATTCTTCAACGTTTACCTTTTGAAAACCTAAAATTACAACATACTTAGAAAACTTCTTAATTAGATTGGCTGGTTGATTGACTGGTTTTTTATAAGCTGAAGTACATGCAAAAATCCCATATCCTTTTATTACAAAAATAACCCTGCGTAGTAGATTATTTTCGTTCAATTGAATTTGGAATGGGATCTCTATCTCCATTACTGTATAATACAGGGCAGTATGTTATTGCCTTTGTCAGCGTTTATTATTCTAAAATCTGTGTCATGCAAATACCAGATTTTTGGCTTTTCAAACGAATTTTGAAACCGTAAATAGTAACTTGAGACAGTGTTACTTCAGTAATAATCGTCTGTTTTCTCTTTTTAAGTACCTGATGATGAGAAATCCTGCCAATCCAGGGGTGGACAATGTACGGCGCAAAAAAATTGTGGAAAAGCCCCTACAATCAAAGAGGCGACAGACTGCAATCAACAAAACGGCGAAGTGTGTTGCGTCTTTTTGTAATAAAATATACACGAAGAAGTACGTTTTCAATATGCAGATACGAGTCAAAATGAAATAATGAAGTTTTAATGTACCTAAGTATGAAGTTCTTTTCCACAGTGGTAAATACCATTTCGATGTTTTCTTGTGTGTTATAGTATCAAGAAAAAATGCCCCCAAAATAATTTAATGGTAGTAAGGTTCCCTTTACACATTTTTAAGCATTATTTATTTGATCTTTAGGGTAAATTAAGCTGAAGCTTTTTATTGTATATTGTATACCACTGGTATATGCTTGATAAAGAACTGTCGTATGATAAAGTCGACGTAGTTCCATAGTCTTAAAACATCACAATTCCATTCTAATAATTTGCTAATAAAATCAAAATAGCCTTTGTTGAATTATATGTAACAGATATATATTTCTTTTTTTTGATATTTTTAGCATACCTGTCCACTTACCACTGTTACCACCACTAAAAACTGCTAATATGTACTAATTTCATATATAAATAAGTATAATTATATTTATACTGTTCTACGACTACTATGACCGCTGACTATGATCCATCTCTCACAAAAAAAGTCAGCTTACTAGGAATTTTTGTGTCTAAACTCTTTTTTATGTTTAGTTATGGCATCAACTTCATGTGATTGAATTGAACTACATGAATCATGCAAATGCATACATAGTGCAACCATATAGCACAGTTGCTGAAGGCTATCATTATGTCATATAGGACCACGCGTCACACGTAATACCATATAGTAGTACTATATTTACATTTTATACGTTTCATTTGTGGACATTTGTGCAGAGTGTAAATATAGTATGTGTAATAATAATTTTCAGTAATATGCTTCTGTAATCCACTTAGCTTTGGTGATTAGCTTTAGCCATGATGAACAAATTGACATTATTATGTACTATAATATGTATCTACATGTTATTAGATAACAAAAATGGGTATAAATATTCATCTTTGCATCTGTTACATACTACTACGATGCAATAAGGAACAGACTTCGTCTCAGTTTGCAGAAGGTATCGATTGTTCACGACAAATTCAATTAGGAATGTTGGTAGATTGCTTAGTGCATATCTGTATTTAGGAGTGTATACCTTCAATAGTGTAGTACAATAGAATTTTGGAGAATTACCAAACATATCATGGCCTACAAAACTTTTCACCCCAATCCGTTTTCGAACACCATTTGGGTTTTAGCTTCCTCTTTGCTATTTAACAACTATGCCAATTCTTACCCCACAAATTCCACCACCGAAGCAAATAGCTCAAACATCAAGCCTTCCGCTGGAAATCTGAAGTTTACATTTGGTCCAGGTACAGCGCCCTTCTATCGGTCAAGTCATTCTAAATGTTAAGTTTCAAATATTGTCTTCCATTTGCTATAGGAGGGGTTCCAGAAGCCTTTTTTCAAGAATTAGGGGTTCGACAAGCTCCTACAGAATCAAGTAGGAACGCCAGCTCTGGAAACAATTACAATTTGTGTCAAAATGGTAGTGGAGGGCTTTGTGTACCAAAAGGAGACTGTCCTGCCGACCTTAAACCTCAAGACTCCAATGCACCTGCAGTCCTAAACGATACTGTTTGCCCTGCCGATTACGAATGCTGTTACGGATGTAATTTAAATACTAAACAATTTTATCATTGCATTAGCTGCCAAGTTTGGATAATACATTTTTTGAATTTTAAGATCCCTCATATGAAAGATCATGCAGACTTCGTGGTGGCGGATGTGTTTTGATATCCGAATGCGGAAATGCCCCAAAATTTCGGGATGATGCTGAATGTGACTCTGAGAAAAACGAAATATGTTGTATTTTAACTATCTAGCCCAGAGTTGTTATTCGAGTATCAAGAATGTCATTATAGTTATCATAATATCACATCATATTATCAAAGTTTTATTGACATAGTACTCAATTCAACAATATACAAGTTTGTTTTCCAACAGCAATGCGGGCAGTTTGGTTTTTATGCACTTCGTTCAGTACTGTTTTATAAGACTAATTCTGCCCCTCAAACCCAGCATTTGAGGGATTATTGTCAAACCTATTGCGTTTTTCTGAATATAAATTTGAGAAATGTTATTTTCAGTAAAATATGATGTGTATTAACTATTAAGCGTACTGTACACCTAATCAACTTCTTTGTTTTCCTTTGGAATTAAATGTATCTTCAATACAAACAGATAATGAGTACCAGGCGTTTGCTTGTCCTGTGATAACGGGCGGACAATGAAACCGTCTGCCCACAAGATAATCACCCGACCACCATCCAATATAGTCACAAATAAATTTTTTATCCGAAACAGCTATTACCAGTTGGTAACTCCCC
>JABASH010001654.1:0-24620 GCA_019776445.1 Tomocerus maximus | reverse complement strand
TGCAAAAATTTTACTGAAAATGGTTTAATAATTATATTCTATATATATAATAAATAACCGATGATTTTTAAATTATGTAAATATAATTTATTCAATCTATTGTTAAAATATCCTTAATATTTGTGAAATATTTTAATTACCTATTAATTATTTACGTTTATAGACAAATATGAAAATGCAATTTTTGGCAAGTGGGCCAAAGTGTCGTAAAACTGAAAAAAATTGTAAACTGTAAAAAATATTTTGCTAATTTACTTTTGACTGTGAAAATCATGAGTTTCTTAGCATATTCACTATATGTCATAAATACATTTTTAATAAATATTGCAGAAATAATTCCTTTTTGTTGGGTAATGATCTTGAGAGGTATGCGAGTGTAGAATTATTGCAATTCACTTCATGCAGGTAGGACGCGATTCTGGCAGCGAAAGTATCCATTTTCTTATTATTGTGACAACTACCCCAAAGAGAATCATAAAGGCACCAATCAAACTGCGATAGGTATCAGGGTATCACACAATTTAGACAACTTTTAGTTTGCCAAATATTTAATTTAATGTAAATTATGATTTTGCTCAATTTACCTTAAAATATCAGGAATGGCAGATAAAAACGCGATTTGCCAAATGAATGCAAAGATAACTTCGCAAGTTCTGATTAAGGCAACTGGACCAGCTGCCTCGCGCTGGAGGGCAATCGCCAGGCATGTTTGTGCCAAAAGACCCAGGACGCCCGATGCAATAATTAATGAAATTTCCTTGACCCCTTGTGGAATTTGTAAAACTCCCAAAGCAGAAGCCACTGCAAGACTTTGAATTGTTCCAAAAGAATACAAAACTAAATTCAAAAAGGCGTGATGAACGTTTTGCAAATAGCGGACGGATATCATTGCAATTGTTACTAAAACCATGCAGCTGAATGCTAGCCCTGCTCCTATCTAAAAATATAAAAAACATATTTTCAATATTCAAAAATAAAAGATTTTCATCATTATGTCATTACTAGAAGATTAGCGTCGAAATTGCTTCCGCCAGTAAGTATAGGAGGTTTTGTGATGATGGCGACCCCAGCTAATGTGAAAACTCCGGTTGCAATTATTACGAAACTAATTTCTTCTCTGAGAAATATCCAACTGATGAAATAAACGAAAACAGTAGAACTGGACGCAATAACAATGGCATCCCCAACTTGTAAGTATTTCAGGGAAAAGTAAAGAAACATCAAAGCTCCAACACTCGTGAATGCCCTCAACTGAAAATATTATCAGAAAATTGATTGCTAATGCCATAATGTTTACATGCATTTTAAATTATGAGATAAATAAAAAACACTAACAAGCATAAAACAGAGAGTCTTGATATTTTGTTTTACTGGAAGAATGTTGCGAAAAACATTTTGATTTTCGAATCGAGAACCATATAAAAGAATGGGAATAGTGAGCAAAGCTGATATCGGGAATGTGCACAGACATAGATTGAACGGATTCATATTTTCAATAAGTTTCACCACCAGTGCATTCAATGAAAACATTAAAGCTGATATGAAAGCTAAGAAAAATCCAAGATATCTTCTCCATCCTCCTACTGTCGATTTAATCCCGGAGGACTCTTCAACAACCTGTTCAATGATCTCATCCTTTCCTGTAGAATCTTTTCTCACTGCAATACTCGCCGAAATCTCCTCCGCATTTGTATTTTTTATATTTATCATAGGAGTCGAATTTTCCTCATCCTCATCTTTTCTAGAATACCTGGACGTCATTTTCACCGATATTTGTCTTCGAAACTGGCCGAAAATGTAATGCTGTACTTAATGCAAATATTTTCTAATGAACACCTCGCTCGCTCAGGTCTCAAGCATCCAGTATCCAACAGAATCGGAGGTACCTATAAGATGCAATTTACTTTTGTAAGTTTATTATAAAGATATACATATATATTATACTTGAAGTAAAACCGATATTTTTCATTTTTAGAAATAATATCTTACTGAATTAACTGAATCAACGATTTTCAAATAAATACATTTAGAGTTGGATTCAAGACAGGATTTTGGAAACTACCAATGAAATTAATTTAATTTTTGAAAGTAAATTGAATTGACATTTTTTGTATTGGAATTGAAGACAATTTTACACTTTAAATACTCATCATCCCACTGGGATGTAAAGAAAATAATTCTAAACCAATTATATTGTAATGTAAATGGCAAGCTGATAGAATTAATCAAATTCTTCTCTTGTCTCTCTATAGTATTGTCACTATTGTCCCTATAGTTTTTCATTAACGGCTTATCAAACCAGGAAGTTTTAAGGGGAAAGTCAATTTCCAAATAAAAGCGAAGGCGAGGGGTTCATTAATTGAGAATGGACTTTTATCTGTATTACTTCAAGAGGTGATTGTGCAAATGATGTAAATAATTATCTAATATGTATACATCTCATAATATTAAGATTGTAAATATATTTGCACTCCATATGCGTATTGGATTGGATATAAATATTATTTTAATCTGCATACTGGTATAGTATATTAAATAGGACAGTTGAGAGCTTTCCCTTCAACTTCAACCAAGTAAACATGGTATTAAGTATAAAAGTATATGGGTTTTATATGCAATTGCTCAATCATCTCATCAATCATCATGCTTATTAAGTCAGTAAGAGCTTTGTTTCATTCATGGCATCTTGCATTGCATGGCCCGTAATATTATTATCTTATCACAACATTTGACATTTAGAATAACAAATTATAATCTCGCCGGCCGCCATGAATAATGAACTAAAAAATTATTACACAACTTTCAGCAACATATAGATTTAAAAAAATGTTTAATTTATAACTTAGTTAGAACAATTTAACCCAATCTAACCAATATATACCAATAATACTCTACACCAAAATAGTTTCAGCAGCCTGTACAATTATTGGGTCCGAAAGGTACAAAAATAACATTTTTAACATTTACTACGTACACACGTGCATTATTTCAGTTAGGCTCACCAAAGAGGTTTATATAAATGGAGAGAGGGTTCGAGAAAAAAATAAATCTGGGTTTGAGTTACTTTATAACTTTAGTAGGTATGCATAAAAATTTCAAATCGTACTTTTCTATGTCTATGGGTTCTACACACTATGTATATGGGAGATTAAGGATTCAGAATGATTTTTAACACTTCCTGAACAGCTCAACTCACTAAATCCATTCATACTTCATTCTATATTTCTATGTATTCATTTATCACATCACAGACTGTACATACGTAAATCTTGTCACTATTTTATAGTCACTCACTGTCAAGTACTATTATTGTTTGTGAAAAATTATTTGTGAATAATAAAACCTGATGCCCTTTGGTCTTTATATGCATCATGCAAGACAAAGCATTTGATTTGACAAAACAATCGCTTAATTGATTTGATGGGCAGGTTCAGTGTTTTAATACTGGTTCTAAGTTCTATTTGTGGAACTGTATTTTTATATGAATATATTATTGAAACATATTTTACAGCTACCTTGATTAAAACTATTGACTATCTAAAGCACTAGGATAAAAGAAACTATGATGCCTGAAGACAATTTGACGGTAAATCTTGTTCGGTGGCATGTAGCATATCACATAGCTATTTACAAACATAACAGTGACAACCGCAAAAACTACAACGTAAATAAAGAAACGAATAAATTATTGCGAACAGAATTGCAATTGTCATTTGGTTATCCGATGTCTCTATTTAGCCCGCCGGGAAACTTTCATTCACTTCACTGTTAAGTAAGATAAAGACCACTAGGAAAAGAATCACAATCTAACTAGTACTAAATAGGTACTTAAAGTCGCGTACATTTTATTTTAGCTCGCAAACCATAGAAATCTATATGGTAGTAGTAGTAAGACTGATATCATGCACTAAAAGCTGTGTTTACTTTATAAACAGGGTTTCAGAATCTCACCTTCCTCTAGGATAAAGAATACCATGAAATTTTTATACTAACAGCAAGACAGGATCACCTACTCTAACGCATTGGCCGGTACCTAATTAATACATAGGCTAGTGCCTGGCCGAGTGCGTACTTAAGGTATGGCAAATATTTTTACTCGTTTATGCTTTATTTTAATTTCTACTATTAAGTAATACTTATTCTTCCCTTTACAATAAATGCAGATCTTCCGTCACTCTCACTTTGTTCCAGTTTCTCCCAGTGTTTTATTCTAACGTTCTTCCCAAAAGATGTGTTTTTTCAATAGCTTTTTTCAAATTATAATTGTCCCAAATGTTAATGCACTAAAAGTAATGTATGTTTTCAAAAATGTAAAAGTAAATCTTATAAAAAGACTTGGAAATAGTTTACTTTGCATTTTATTAGTGTATTGATGGGGTGGGTATAATAATAAAAGGCCGAAAATACTCGAAACCTTGGTTCAACTTCAACGCAACTGTTTGCGTAGGAATAGGAGGATAAGAAGCAGTTTATATTCACTCACAGATTTCTGTTCACCATACGCAGATACTACAATTCGTACATATCATATGCTTGTACATCTATTGCTTCAGGGTCTGCGATAGCTTTGGAGATAAACTCAAGCAAAATCCAGTTTCCAGTCTGTCTCCTGGAGTATAAAGTACTACTCCACACAACTGTTCTAACTTCTAAGCAAAGGGCATAAACCTTCTTAGTCTTATTGTCTATTTATAGGTATCTCTTATTACGTGGCTTAAAAAATCTCATGTTAACTTGGGTAATAAATTAAGTGTGCGTATACTGTGTTCAGTATTCACTATGTTACAGATACTTGCTGTTGATGTATCATATAAGATGCATTTTTCATGTTTAAATTTCACAGCAGTATACCCACATTTATCTCAATTATAAAGAGTCAGCAGGTGTAAGAGTAAGTAATTGATATATCAATGCATTTACATCTGATCACTTAATAGGTCATGATGTACTTTTGTACCAAAGCTTTATAGCATTATTGAAGGCTAAAATATTCATTTCACAATATTATATTATACCTGTTTCTTTTATTCAATCGTTGCGTCTTTTTGTAAAGAACCTTTATTAGACTGTTCGGGTAGGTATGACGTACATTGTTGAAAAACGAAACCTCCCAATCACAAGTCATACTTAAATTGAAATCTGACACTCCAATCTACGAACCAAGTAAAGACAAGTTCTTTAACGCTAAGTGCAATTGATTAGAGCTTGGCCAACCTTCCAGTACTCCAGCCAGAGTTCCAGTCCAGTAGAAATGCCTACTGCTGAGAACAGATTTTGACATTTACATATGTTAAACTGCTGTAAGAAGATTTCCAAGTAAAAAATAATCACCCCTGTAGGATATAAACTTATCTAGTATTTATACGTAGTACGTAGAATTAAACTATAATGCAGTAAAGTGAACTTTAGTCAACCTAGAAACATCTCCAATTGGGAATGACGTTCATTTGATGCTATGTAAAACTATGGAACATAAGTTACAGATCAATTCATGTTTTCATACAGACGTACAAAATCTTACGTCAGCTCTTGTAGTTCATTTTCTGATAGGAAAGCAGATTATGTAAGATTTATTATTTTTCCCTTTCTAATGAAGCTGTTTAATGCTTTAGCATTCCCAGAACACTAACTTAGCCCACCCCACCCACATACGACTTAGCAAGTTTTTAAAGTTTTAGCTTTATGTTTCTCTAATTTCTTTTACCAAAAAAATTTAAGTCATTAAAAATGACAAAACCTTTTAAATACAAAGTAAAAGCTGTCCCAGGGTTAGATTGGATATTATATAGACATGCATTTCACTGAAAATGTTGCATAAGCAGATTCAACTCCATATTATTAATAGGAATATGGAGTTGAATATATTATAGCAGGAATTTGTAAACAATGTCATTATTTAAAAAAGTTTCAACCATCATGATTATTCATGATTGTGTAATTTTAGAAACTACTTAAGTATGCAATTTGAAGCCTGAAAACCTATTGTATTGAATTGAGTAATATTATTATAGTAATAAATGGGGATAGTAAGTATATTAATAGTTAGTATAATAACAGCACCCATCACTTTGGATTTATTGGTATTTTGAGAAAATAAAATTACAAGTACACTCGTCAAGTATAAATATTTTTCTTTTGTTTACATTGGCTGATTTGATATTTTAGGCTAGTTTATAATATACTTGAATGTTAGTATGTAATTAGTATATATTTGGAAGTCAGTTGACTTCATCGTCATGATCTATTCTATGCATTGGCTTGGCTTAATTAAGTAGGTAGTATAGTATGTAGGTATTTAGTTTTCTCTTGCTTAGGAATGAGGATTTATATGAGTAAAAAGGCGTACGTCCTCCTAGAAGGATGTTCATTTGGCAAAGATTCCAGCCATTTGCGGAGAATTGTTATTATGACTCCTGTCAGTATCAGAGCTGCACCCGTGACGCTTAAAAACAAAATAAATTACAAGGTTAACTGCAAAAGTATTTTTCACATCACCGCTTTTCGAGCCTCAAAAAATATTTGGACATGCATACGCTTTACTGGATATTATGATCTAAAACAAAATGTAAAAATGCAGATAATTCTTGAAATATAAGCAGACTACAATAAAAGTTACCTGTATACATCCGGGATGACTCTGAGGAAGAAGTACTGCCACATGAAGGCAAACATAACTTCACAGGTTCTGCACAGGGCTACGGGCCCTGCATCTTCCACTTGCAACGCCAATGTGAGTAAAGCTTGACCGACGAAGTAAAGAACGGCAGTAGCAATGATTAAAATGATTTCGTTAATTTCAGTTGGTACTTGGAGGACTCCAAGGACGAGGGAGAGAACGAGGCATTGAGTCACCCCCCACAAACTCAGACTGAGACTCACCAAACCGTGGTAGACACACTCCAGCGACTTAAGCGAGATTATCATTATTGTTATGGATATCATGCAGCCGAAGGCCAAGGCTGCTCCAATCTGCACAAATAAAAATATTATTACCTCAACCATGTAAACAAACCCTCATCCTTGTGGTCAATAACCGGTAATTAATAAAAGCTTTAATTCAAACTACTTTGCCGAAGTGGTTCTCTAGAACGCATTACCATCGACCATAATCAGGTCCAACATCTTTTACTGTATTAAAATGAAGTAAAAGCTGACGCAATTGATGCAAATAAAAATCTTTTAGGTATTATATAGTATTCTCAACAAGAATAGATTTTTGTAAAGTATTAAGAAATTCCAGGGACGCATAAGACGCATTTCCATTTGGAAAACCCATTTACAAAACTAAAACCGGTTACGGTTTTACGATCACAGAATTTTACTTTTAGATTTCTGCGTTGGTGGTATTATTATTTTTACAAACTAAAAGTTTTTTAATTACCGTATACTTACCAAACTGTCCGAGTTGAAACTTTCGGCTCCTGTAAGTAGTGGCGGTCGAGTGATAAAAGCGACACCAATCAATGCCAGGAGTGTAGTAAAAACGGGAAGCACGCCACATTTCTCTCCCAGGAACACATATGCCATAATGTAAACAAAAATCGGGGAGCTGGAATCTATCACTAAAGCGTCAGCAACATCCAAAAATTTCATAGAGTAAAAGAAGAACAAAAGAGCACAAACTCCACAGACGGCTCGAAGCTGAAAACGAGAATAAATGATTTATGAATGCCCGCTTTAACAAAGTACTGAAAAGAGAATGAAAATGGCGGGAATGATTAAGAAAGGTACTGACGAGAAGAAAGAGTGAGGTGCGGCGACAATGGGGTTTCTCCAGTGGCCATACGCTGTCAAAGACTTTAATTCTCTGGTAGACTTGTCTGTGGACAATGAGAGGAATGGATATGTAGGTCATTAGCTGGAATGTCCAGACACCTAAATTGAAAGGGTGATAGTGACTGAGTAATTTGGCGACGAGGGCGTTGAGTGAAAAAACGACAGCAGACGACACGGTGAGGAGGATTCCTCTGTACTTCCTCCATCCCGGTTTTGATATTTCTACTTCGACCAGGGAATTCTGTCCTGTTGCGTTTGAGTTTGTTTCTCCAGACGAAGAATTGTTCAACAGTGTGACCAGAATAGCTCGCTCCTCCTCAGAAACCAGTTTGTTCACAGAATTAGAGCAGTGGTTGCAGTTGTCACTCATTTCGTCGACCTCCGGATTTTGTTCACTGATCAGACACAAGTCAAGGAGGAAAACAAGTGGTGGGAGTTTTCTCCGCGGAGACGGAACCGAGAAAGTGCAGTGCAGTATTATATTAGTGCTGTGTGCGAGTGTCTCCAGTCAGGAGCAACTCTCCAGAAATCCTGTCTTTCAGTTCCAGTTGCTGATGCCTGGCAACTCAAATCCTTTTCTTTAACAACCAAATGTGCACAACACAAACCTAACACAATACTCTTCGCGGCTTTGCAAAATCGATTTTTTGCCCCTGTACACGTAAACTTATGTTCTTTGCTTTAGCTCCCTGCAAACATAGCGCAGAGAAGACTCCGCAGACACTATATCCGTGGAATAACTCTATAATATATCCAGAACACAAATAATATGTGTATTTCTATCATTCCACAAGAAATGTTACACCGAATGGTTTAGTTAGGTATATTTATCATCTACTTAGGTATATAGCTGACCCAATCTTCCTAAGTTAGCCATGTATATTCCCAAGTCATCGAACTGGCTGCTCTTGGTTTACACTAAAGTCGACATCGGCAGTGTACACTCCTCTGCGCACGCATTTACTATTCCAGAGATTTCAATACAGACAGATCATCATTCTCAGATCTTGATTCTTTCCCTATAGTTTCTTGAGTCACATAATACAATGTATTCCTATACTGTGGATACACTGGATAGAGTACGGAACAACACTTACTTCTCTCCAGTCTCCAAACCCACAAGATCTCAGTTTCAATTGCCATTTGAAAAATGAATTTAGTCGCTGACAAACAGCCAATGAAGGAATCTTGTAATTGAGAAATCAAAATGAAAATGTCTACGGATAAGTATGTAATGAAAACTTTATGATTGAAGACGAACTAACCACACTAATACGTGTAAGTGTGTAAGTACCTGTGCAAAATAATCATATACCCAGACGAGACGGATAAGATTTTATCTTAATTTAAAAGAAGACATCTAGTGAATTTGAAAATTGCACCTTTTATCTTTGAGGATAGTTGGAAATGGTAATAATGACTCTCTTGGATAGACAGATATGCAAAGGTGCAATCCAATATTATGGAGTCAATTTGCAAAAATGAGTCTACTCGTTCATTTTCTGGCTAATCCGTTCAAGTTTTTATACGCTTCTCCTTGCAACTTAAAATGGTTAGTTATTAGATGCTATAGCATAGCTGGTTACTTTTAAGATGCCATAATAAGCATGGTATGGTAGTCACACACGGAAGGTTTCTGGGAACAGTAGTAAAAATGGTTTTACTAGAAAAATGACTGTCACACATCACACAGTCATTATACAATTTATCATCGTGTCATCACATAGTAATTTACAATAAACCGTGAAAACCAAACTAATAAACTCAACACTCTTTATAGAAATATCTTCAGCCCGTACAGCGTACACACAAGTACGACAAACCTTGCTTTTATAGCAGCAGATCTTTGAAATTTCTACGTAGATGCCAAATCTCTATTGCCCGATCGGGATTTGGATTTCGAAATGAAGAAACCGAACTACCGAACTGATGGATCATGAATCTAATCTCCAAAACCTAAAATATTTATTCCAGTAAAAATAATAAGAAAAAGAAAACAAGATAACGATGTTAAATAAAACTTCTAGGGGAAGTAGACAAGATTCGGGATAATATGGACTTGGACCAGGCAGGAGGATATTAGGAGGATGTAGATCTGCGGAGATGGAAAATATTAGCATGCGGATGCTGACAGACTTTAGAGACTAGTATTAAATAGCAATATTATTATCGGAATATTACAACTTTGTCTTCGTCCCAATCACACAGCTAATGTGCAGTAATTAGAACACTTGACATTTCTCTAAGTTTTTACACCATCATCGATCTTCCTCCATCGTTCCTGATTCCGGTCCATTATCGTCGTGTCGTTTTTGCGTCAGATTAGAAATGAAAGTGTTCATCATTATTTTGCTGACGGGTTTAACATTTGTTCCTACTAGTTTAGGTAAGGAAAAAGTATTTTCATTTTCTTCCTACCATTCTAATTTACAGTTGATTTTGTGCAATCATTGATCATTTTGCACTGGGTGCTAATATTGTTTGTCCGGTCTCTGTTCATGACGTTCAGGTGTTAAGATACCAAAAGTCTCGACCAGAGATTAGAGATGGAAAAGAATTTCGTAAATGGCCAGTTTGTTCAGGGCGCAGGGGGGGTTATATGCACAATAATATGGTTGACCCAAATAAATCAGAACCTCGAGTCAATCGTAGTCGAGGTCGAGATTGGGGCGGTTGCGAAATGTGTTTCATCTTGAGGTATCCCTGGAAATCCCGCTCGGGAATACTCCGGGATAATTTCTTCCATGGATGCATTCTTTGAAGTTACAATCTTAACGAATTATCAGTGTAATGATTTGATCTAGAATTGATGTGCCGACAATGCAATGCAAAGAACTGGGTACGACGAGGATTTTGTTCTATTAACGGAGATATTCATGCTGTACCAGAACCTAGAGAATGTCCCGAAAATAACGTTTGCTATTTCGCCGACTATAAAATGGAAGGTCATCACATTATTTACGAAGCGTGCAGTTCTATTCCTCCACCTTTACATGAAGTTAAAGTAAATGAGTGCTTTATTGGAACACTTTATCTTGGAAAAGGAAAATATTGCCTTTGTGACAAGGATTTTTGTACTGACGGAATGAGGTCGGCATCGTCGTCGAAAAGATTGCATCTAACTCCTGTAGCTTGTTTCGTCTCCGGTTTTGTATCCGTCCTCTATACTATGTCAAGAAGGTACGTGGATCACCCGTCAATGTGAGTTTAAACTTTAAACTATGCAGAGCTGATTTTTGAATAAATGATATCAAACCTAAAATTGTAATGTCCTAAATATTGGCCTTTATTCGGTTTATTTTAAAAACCTACTGCAAGCCGTAACAGAAGTTCCCCCGAATATTGGGGGCCGTGTACACAGGTTAAAATTGATTATTATCATTTAAAAGACTGGTATTTGATAATTTCATTAAAATTAATTTTGACTATACTGTATATGACCAGAAAATCAAAGAGTAATTTTTGACTATAAAAATTATCAGAAAGTCAAAGCAAATAATTTTAATAATATCAAAATGTTCCTGAAATAGTATATTGTATTTATAATAATAATAAATATGCTGTTTTTGGATAGAAAGAAACTGTGTGGAATATTTCGTATTCCCGTGGCCCTTGATCATAATATACAAATACGTAAGCTGCACATTTATAGCATTCTCGCTTCGGGTCCCAAACAATCAGACAGCCTAGGGTTAGTCCTTGCATGTGAACACAACATGACTAGTTTATTGGCTCCTGTGTTGGCTCTTTGAAGTGTTGAGTGGATGAAAGGCTGAGTATTGTAAAGGTTGAAAATTAATGAAGACAAATCGACTATTTATCAGAACAATGTTCTTCAGGGAAGCAGATTACTCCTTTTTCGCGTAGTACATAAATATATTTATTAAATACACGCAAAAGAATCCTCAATGCGCGAAAATTGGCAAGGTGTCTAGTAACCGGAATATCCTCAACCTACTGCTACATCGGGAAAATCACAATACATCTTAGAGCTGAGCGGCTGACCTTCTCTGTCAAATATTGCTATTCTTAGCTAAACAAATATTGACATTTAATTTCTAATTTTGTTATATTTTGTCATTAATTCGTATCATATCATTTTTACTTGCCGACCAATGGCAATCTAATTGGTAAAAATAACACCCTTTATAAATTGTAGATAACAGCAATTCCATCTGACTCCATATTTATTTTTAGCAAAAAAAAGAATTCGTTTCATACATTGGGACGAATCCTCTTGTATGTTGAGGTTAAGAAGTTGCAGTGTGTAAAATGCAAATTATATTGCAAATTGATGCTAAAGTGTTATAGCAATATTAAATAATGGCCTTAAAACTGTGAGTTCAAGTTTTTGCTGTAATTTGCAAGCTACCATTGATCTTCCTGGTATCTGCTTTTGACTATGCCCACTTGCCAAAATGAATTTTGTGTTACAGAGAGTGAGGAGTTTTTATCACGTTCTACCTTCTCGGATTACAATTGCAAGTTGCTTACTTATTTACTTTACAACCACGACGCAATTTCAGGAATCGTATATTGTGTAGAACAAATACATGTGGTATTTACTTGTGTTGTTGGCTCAATAGATCAATCAAATCCACTTGTGCATCGGCATTCTTCCTAATCTACTATTTGGAAAAACCCACAGGGACTCGTTGACTTGACTTTGACTTGCTGTTCTTCAGACACTCACTCGGCCTTCACAAATCATAGTACACAGAATAGTTCTCCTCACAGATTTTTATGTTTTCAAAGGGTACCTGTCCGTCTGTAAATACCTGACATGACTACAAATTGTTTATTATACTGCTTTATTATGCAAACAAAATCATGGACAAAAAACTTATCTGGAAGGTGCACATGGCACAAGGTAAATAAATAATTACATATTACATCTCTGGAGGGTATATTAATTACAAATGCAGACTTTTCAGTTTTTAATTTTCTCGCATTTACTGCATTTTAAGACACATCTAGTTACTTGATTGATTGAATAGCGCTTAATGCATGCCCTCCCCTCAACGAAAAAATTTTCCAGCGAGTGCACTGCATATACTGGGACAGGGGAGATATATGGAAAGATCTTTCATCTATGATCCATACACAGCTCTAGGGTCTAGATTTCTAGAATCTTTCTTGCTTTAAAGTTGGCGAGTAATAGTAATTAAGGGATAGAAACATTTTCCATAAAAGGTCATTAGAACCGTGTGTGAATTGAATTAATAATTAATTAGCCTTTTCTCGACTAATACCTTTGGACTTGGTCTTCCATTTTTTTTAGATTTCTTGATATCAGTGCACAGATAAAAATAGCCGTAAGTGTCTTTTAACACCATTTCATCACATGAGAAACTTGTTTACGATGCCATCATGTGTTTTCATTCTGTGTGAAACATTTTTATCATAAAACAAAGAACATCATTCGATTTAGTTATCTAACTTTGTTTACTTGCATACCTTGATAGCTTTACTGAAAAGTAGAACCATTATAATGCTAAAGAAATTTTTCTGTTTGCACATACATTTTATATTTTTTTACCTTTCTACAATTACTGCAGAATTGAGTGTCAAGAATTTTAAGTTGATTGGTTAAGTTGCAATGTAATGACAGAAGCAGTCTTTTAGTAAAAAGCCTCCGGCGAGCATAGACATACAAGCAATAAGAATAAGAAATGACAGTTTTGGCAAAAGTTGTCAAGAGTTTTAATAAAAAATGGTCATTTAGTAGCAAACTTACTAGTTATAGGTACCTAAGCATTTGCGTTGTGGCTTAATCTTTGGGTAACTATCAGCATATCATAGGACATAGACTTAAACCACAGTTACTAAACATTAGTTGGAGATCAGGTTGTGAATTTATAAAGACTGGATGGTAATTGCAAATATTCACTTTAATTGATGGAGATTTTTTTTTATTTTTCACAAAGAGGTGTTACCTGCCACTGAATTAGGTACCTCTGCTCTTCCCATGTCCATTTTAACTTTGCATCTTTGAGTATTCTAGCAACTATTATCAAAATGTAGTAAATAATAATATTGTATTTAATTCCAGAAGAAACCGGTTTTCTGCTAGGGACATGTTACCTAAGATGATATGTGTTTTAACTTTTTATAATATTGCTTTTAAAATCAACTGTTCAAAAACCTTTTAGCGAAACAGACTTTTCAGGATACCATCATTGCTACATAAATATAATACAATATTAATATTCATATATGGACTTAATGGATTTACTTATTTCCCGAAAGCTCAGGATTCAGGATTGAATTTTTTGTTTGTAGAATTAGTTTCAGTAATAATGATAAAGTTATAAGTATAAATGGGAACCTTGAAGATTATAAAGTGCATTTTACGATCATTGTATCGTAAAAACAAAGATTCTACTGTGTAACATGCATTATTTATGACCACAATGCAAGAGGAAGGGCATGTCACGGCAGAATAATTATTTTTTCATGAAATCTCAACGTAAATATATATTTCCGTCGCTGCTAGAAAATGTAAAACAACCCAGGAAAACTACTATGATGGGTTCATTCATACCGTAGAATGCACGTGCATGTCATGTCAATGAAAGCGTCAAGAAGGCGTTACAGAGACAAATTCATGCAAATACTTATGTAATATCCAAAGGATGAAAAGGGAAAAGTCTGTGCGTATGAGATTGCAAGGTTGAAAATGAAATAGTGCGGGTTGAGAAAGGTATCAGTGAATGAGAGATCTGAAAAAGTGATAAGAATGAAATCGCACAAACTGGGATAGGTAAATGAAGAAATGAAGAGCTGGGGATCATTTGCTAATCCAGTCAAGACGAGCCGAATGGATCATGTGAAGAAGACAATGGAGATGAGATGTGTGATCTGTTAAACCAGTTTGGTCGGATTATTGGATCCATTAGTCTGATATATACCTACCACGTTAAAGTAATCACCATTGTCTTGTCGTGAATCATATAAGTGCAGATAAGCGTGCAAGTACAAGATAGATAAGCACATCCTTCTGCAGATGCCACTTACAAATGTTCTCTTTTCTTCTCTGTCTTATAATAAATAATTCCTGTGTTTAGCTTTGACTAAATAGCCAGTTGGACTTTCCTTCGTCAGTTCGAGTGTGCAAATTATGCCTTCTGTATTATTTCTCTCGTCCGGGTTCAGATCGCAAAAAAGAGATCTGAATATTCAAACAAACGATAGTATATCAACAACTAGCCACAACAAACTACACACACTGCAAAATGCCAATTACTACGATCAGAATCTTTGGTTAGGTATTTGGTGCACAGACATGCAAACAAATAATTGCGGGATTGAAAAGGATTTCATGATACTAAAAGGAAATCTGATATCTTTAAGTTGTTACGACGGGACTGTTTTTGACTTGGATGAATCTTTCTACCATTAAATCAACAAGATAACATCAAATCAACAGCAATGTAAATGAATGTATTTAATTATCTAACATTCAATTTCTACAGGAAAGTCTGTTATTTGCTTACGTGTAAAAATTCAAATGAATTATATAGGAAAAAATTACATTTCACGAACCAAGAGCAAATTGTTGTTTACAAACCCACATTATTTACTCAGTTCATTCAAATGTACCTAAGATGTACTTTTGCGCACTTACTACTAAATAGTACCTATACAACACAATGCAACAAAATAGTATTATATCTGTATACTTATCATTGGGATTACTTAAGTACTAAGGGAGGACATGACACGATGTGGGCTTTGATGCAGAATGTCTGTAGCCTGTCGTTGTCTGTCTGTTACTCTTACCTTCGCAAACAATTCAGCATAGTCTTATAAAATCTTTCATTCACCTTTATCAGTATAATTCAATTGATAACAATGACTGCTATTCTGACATGTTCGTCTAAAATCGAACAAACACTTACCAGTTTAGGAGAAATTGCTATAAGTTTAATGGTCCCAAAGAAAATTGCTATTGTCCTTGGATTAAGGTTCAATTCGATCGGAATGCTATGCTACATGATCATGTTTTTCATGGAGTTTATCTAAGAAAGAAAGAACTATGCTCTTGTAAAATATCTTGTATGAGTTTTCTGTTTTTTCGCGATATCCATTGCGGGAGTGAGGACACTTCAGCAATTGCATAAAACAAAGATTTTAGCTCAAATGATTTATACAATTGAATAGGTAAATATTAAGTGCGAACGAAGACCATAAGTTCAGGTCAGGTATAGTTGATAAAATTTCGATTTCCTACTATGCTATAAAAATGTATCAAGTATTGTTTCTGTGTTTATGCAGTTTATGATATACCTACCTATATGTATGTATGTAAGATTGGCCCAGGAAATACATTATTAAAATTGACGGGTCATGAGAGAAAGTCAGGAGATTCCGTTTTAACCCCTGAACTCGCACTCTTTGAATTTTTCTTTAGTCCATTGTGTTCGAATGTTACTTATCTTCCTGATCACAATACCCAGTAGAAGTAGAACGAGAATCTAGTAGTAATTTACTAATAGTGAGCAATTTATCATCACATTGTTGCAAGAAGATAGAACTGATTTATGTTTAGGATTTATATGAGAGGTCACGATCTGATGACACAGACGTGCCCAGTAGCCTGCTCTTCTCTTCTGTAATGTAATTGTGCTGTAACCGAAACTAGCTACTCTACAATTGTTACTTCATTACAGTTCATTAGACCAAATAAATAACTCATACTTGTGATATGTAATGAACTGCATAAGTAATAACATAATATAGTGTGTGACCTGATCGGGCTAATAAAAAACTGATACCTGCTACGTAATGTTTTAGTTCTAAGAGGGACTTAAACATCTAATCATCATGATGTGATAGTACCTGTCCCTACCAGCATAATATTCCATATTATTAACCCAAAGCAAATGTGACAGTGGCTCATCAATCCTATTTTTTTAGCGTTATTACAATTTAAAATTTAATTAGCTACCTATTTCTTCAGACTAATGTATTTGAATATATACTTACTGTATAATATATGCTTGTTATTGATAAACATGACTTCCCCCCAGCTACGAACAACTCTTTGAGTTGACTAAACATGACCATGAAAAGTAATAAAATAAATACTTGTACCAACGATTCATTTACGTATTGTATGCGGGGCATTTATAAATAAATAAAACTCATAAAAAGAAAAGTTTTCTTTGCAAATTCAGGGTCTTCAGGTTAAAAAACGTTGTTCAGATCAACTTTAAAGCAGTGCTGATGCCAATTTTATTTTGCACATACAAAAGCGCAAATAAATGCTAGGTACTCAGGCAAGCATACAACAATTCATATAATACTATGGTAGAGTAGTCACTTTATAACTTTATTATGGTTTGTTATATCATCTGAAGGTGACAAAATTTCAATTTGAAAGAGATGAATAAAGGATTCGTTGTGACTTATGATGTACTATGATTTGTGAGGATCCTGGGGAAGTTATAAACTGAATTTTTTTGGTTACCCCCTGTTGGAATTGAGTCTTAAAGAATAAAATTTGAATATGATTGTACTAACTTGCAAATAGATCGAGTTCATACCGAATTCCTCTAGTTGCTTACCTCTTCTGCACACTAGTATGGAAATAAGGTGAAGACAGATTCCTTTCTTTTGAAGATGAATTACATGACACCCTACTGCCTGCATAGCCATATTATCTGTAGTTAGCATAAGGAATAGTTTCCCATTTTTCTTTAACTTCTTAACTGCTTTCTTATTAACAATACAATCTACATTTTTAAACTGTTCCTATCATATATCTATAGTCATTATCATTAAGTAGTTAGGTACTAGGAGGACTGCGTAACTATAAAACAAACATTTTACTTATTCAAATCACGCATCGATGTATTTGTGAATGTGTGATAGCCGAGTCTACAGAAATACAAGATGCAGAGCACAAACAGAGTCAAAGAGTAGTGAGAGTGAGGTGCTATAATATTTTTCCTATTAATTTTAGTACACCTAGTTAGAAGTACTATATCATTACTAGGAGCAATCATGTTCATCTCTCATCTGCCTATAATGCTCAATAAACTCAAACAGGTTTTTATTTAATTGTGTGTATTTGTACCTTTTAGAGCATAACATTCAAATCAAAGCAGACAATAGAATTATCACAACTTTTGGCGGACACTGTCTCACAAAAAGAACCTTAAGTGCCTCATAAATCAGTTACAAACATATCTCTGCAGACTAAGGAATCGCTTCCCCACAAATCCTCACCAATCGATCTATATTATTGCTATTACGCATTCATGAGATAATTTTTATTTCAAGTGCGACAACTTTTTCATTCATTCAGCTAAAAGCTTCAAGTGCACAGTCTTGCATAAAAGTTTGCCAGAATGAACTTTTTATCTGAGTTAAGGAAATTTTAAACAAAATCCAGAATAGCAATTAGTACATAATATATCATTAGCTTTTCTATTCCGGCTTATCCGCGGTAATTGGAAATGCATCACCTTCACTCAAGGAAAACAAATTATACTTCATGTAATATGCTTAATTTTTGTCAAGTACCTACTTACATGATCTTATCCGCGTAATAATAGTAATAAGGGAGATACAAAGCAACCGCGTTACCATAATTAGTATGTTTATTTTTTTATTAATTTATTCCAGACTTTTTTAACATGAATATAAAAATGGTTTTTAAATATTGATTATTTACCAAAGTGCAAGATATGGTAGGTACTTTGAATACAATACTAATCCTATCTAGAAAATGTACGTAGGTACATATAATTCAATTTGTTAGCCAATAACTGATTCACTCATGCATAACTTGCTCCAAGACTTACAATTAGCATAATAGCAATTACAACGACGAAACGAAGTCTAGCATTCAAAGATAAGTATGCTTATGAATACAATCAATTATCTTCGAAGAGAGCCTTTGGCAACTAAATGTAAAAACTTGATGGCATTAGATGAAGTCTGACTGACAATGATACTCTTCTCGTGTCAATCTCATTTTAACAATACCGACGCACGTCAATGTAATTGCAGTGTATAAAAATGCAATCTAATACGATATATCACTGATAATTTATTATTACAATACATTGTTAACAGGTTACACTTGTTCCTGTTCTGTCGTCAACTTTGTCGATTAGTAAATTAAATTACTGTCTAGTGTCTTCCCATTTATTTATTGGGTAAGGTACCTACTAAAAACAAGTCTTTGTCCTATCTTGAAATGTACCGAATTCTGTCGGAAAGTTATGTACAAAAAAGTTTACGAATAAACGTTAGCATGGGTGGGCATTTGTATTTTTCTACTTATAACACAAAATCATCACTGAATACTGCTAAAACGAAATTTCCAGAGTCCAAAATATTGCACAAAGGAAAAAGTCAATAATACTTGGAATTTAAGTCCTTGAGAAGGAAAACATCCTAACGCACTTTTTCATCAAATTAGAGTATTTTTTCCCAGGTCGACATTTTAAATTCCCGACTTTGGCTACTTGTCTGTTGACACGTCGGCTAGACACGGATGTAAAGCTCCCAAGCCATTCTGAACAGAGCGGATGTAGTTTACCCCGAACGAAGGTCACAACCTGATTCTTTTTGCAGTGTCTTGATTTTGAGTTCAAACGAACACATTTTCCTTGGAAAAGGACCCATCCTTTGCTAGATTTGGAATTATTATTTTTGCACGGATTTGTTTCGCATTGAGGAAATCCATCTTCGTTCACCCCTAGCCATTTTCCGGATGCACAGTAAGCCTAATACATTATCATTATACCAAATCAATTCATGAATTATTGAATATATTAAATAATCAATCAAGTTCTACAACCTGAGGCAAAGAAAATTAAACTAATTGCACCAATTTTCTAGACTAATGACGAAAAGCCACCCACCTGGGTATACAAGAAGTGGCACTTATTTTTCGAACGAACTAAAGGTCGCTCGTAGCTCTCTGTGTCACAGCCACAAGTTCCATGAGTTCTGTTGTTATTTGGCAATGTTTGGAAGACCATGAATGGTCCACAGGGTCCTTGGGTTCCTAATGTGTAGCAGGAACCTGTCTTTTCATAGAGACGCTCTAATCTTCCGCCGAAGCATCCAGCCTCGTTCTCAAATGACGACTCTCTGAAAATTAATTCAAATTAAGACATAAAAGTCTTCTATTGATTGCCAATTGGTATGAAGGATCTGTGTGTTCAGAGCTATTGTTATAGTTTATGACTATTGACCTACCTGTATTTAGGAATTTCATTACCATAAGCCATTAAGAGTTTTTATTTTTTCAATTATCTCGTCTCGGCAGATTAAACACTTGGGAATTGCTAGTTTTTATGACTCTTTCATCTGCCTATACCTATATATTGCTAATGTACGTGTTGATTATACATAATCATAAAAGTGAAGCAGAGCAGGACATGTTTGCAAATGCTTTGTTGCGGAATCCTGATAATTTCCATTAACTCCGAACTCAGGCGTGTTTAAAGACATTGAACCTAATAATACGGTACGACAATCTTGATTCAACCAAACATTCTTTTCATAATTGTCAATAATCATAAAATTCAAAGATAATGTTATTAAAAATATTTGCACACCTTTTTAGCGTGCTACTTAAAAGATTCGCACACTGATAACGATAAATTCCTTGTAATTTTGCTACAATCTACAGCTAGAAATAGCAAAAGGGCTTTTGTGTTTTCTCTAATGTGTAAATTGACAAAGATTTTCTGGTTTTCTGTGAGCATACATTAATTTTGATAGAATAAGGATAAGGATATTGTTAAGTGCATATAATGGGATGTGGGATTCATAAATATAAGCACGTACATTAATTACAAGAGGGACAATCTAAAGCAAATAATGGCAAGTTTGCAGTTTGAAGCTTGTGAGGTTAAAATCTATCTAATCTCGCACAAGAAATAATGAAAGCCCAAGTGGATATGTTGGCGTGACATGCGGATACTCCGGATGTGAGAGATATTAAAGTGATATGCACATTGTGTGCACCAAGAAATAAAACACGTGCAATTAAGTAGATAATTTAATCCTGGTTACGTGAATAGCGACTTGAATTCACTGTTTGCAATCCCGTTTATATTCTAGGCATAATATTCTTGAAACTACGACTATATAGTCAACTAACTCTGAATCATCCACTCCCATTTGAGTATAAAAGTGTTTTGTTTCCCTCATTATCAGAAATATTATACAGAGCAGAGTCAGCAAAAGTCAGTTACCTGAAACTTTTCCCACGCGGACGAAGAAAATAATTGAAATTATGATGTTGTTGATATTCGTGCTGTTGTTCCTGAGAAGATAGTTCGTTGAGCACAAAGACTCTTCTGTGAATGGGAATAATCGGGATATCTCTACCGGAAGTGTCATCATGATGCTGGAGACTTCTGCTGAAGACAATTGGTCTGTGAGGCGACAGAAATCCTAATTCATATCCATAGGAAACACTCACTGAAACAATTGCCAATGTATAGCCCACCCCCAGAAAATATCTGGCAATGACCTTGTCCGATATATTCAACATACTTCTTTCTTGTAAGCTAATCTTTCAACTACTGATCTTCCACAAGACTGATCAGAGAAGATAAAATTCTTCCGAAGAAGAAAGTTAGATAATTAACTTATTCAAATATGCAGTAGCTGAGAACGTGAACCGACAACTCTTAACTAATATGCACTTTGACTCCTGTTTTTATGCGAAATCCTGATATTGCTGTCAGATTCAGTCACGATTTTTCTGACGATATGAGTATCACTTTCTTTTCAAAATCAACAGGACACTTCACAAAATAATTTCGAAAAACTATGTTGTAGGTACGTAGATAAAAATATTTAATGACTTGTAAGATTTTGTTTACTGGGGATTAATGAAACAAAACATGTTTTTCGAGAACGGTTCAATTGATGTGTTAACTGGTTAGCATTTCTTACTCGACTGACATGACAATGCACCACAGTCTCAAGAGCCAAGTCAAGTGAAGGTGAGCGAGGTATAATGGTATAAATTGAAGAAGACTCCGTCTCATATTGTTGCAAACGGGAACCTCTAAGGTAAATCGCTAGCACGATGATTCATTAAAGTCTGCACAGTAAGAAGTACACAGTCTCCCCACTAATTGTAATCTTCTAAGTACAGTGCAAACTGAGTATAAACATACGCAGACACAGGCAATTCGCAAAAGATGCAAAAACTAACGTTCCTACCTTGACAGGAGAAGCACAATAAAGAACGAGTGCAGAGATAAGAATTCTTCCATGTCGAAAAAGACAGGCAGACAAGACAGGCCAAACAACTTTTACAGTGTGCAAAACATTTTGCTCGGTTGTTGCTGCAATTTCAAATACTTTTGGCTCAGGATCGCACAATCAGACATCCGACCTACACTGAGAGCTGCATTATTTACCGATACATTACAATGTATTGTACAATACGTGTGTTAACATTATCAATACCTGCCTTCCAGAACTCAGAATCACACAGGACAACAATGCAGTGCCAAATGAACTGACAAGATTCGCTATGATCATATCGTATCTGTATATGCAGTAGTATTAAGTATTAAAAATTTATTTTATGTTCTGTAGGAGTTTTGTGGGATGCTAATTTTATATAACCTTGCAATTGAAACCTGTTGAGCTCTCGTTAGTGAAATCCATGATAATATTATGTACATCTCTTATCTGTCTTATGATGTTCTTCGGAATATTGTACCTAATATATGTATATCTATTTAAAGATCATAAATAGCCAGATAACTGAGATTACGACCAAATAAACAAGTACATAATTATTAGGCACTTCAAAGAAACGTGATATTATGCGCATCTGATTCAATGCCATTGCCATACAGTTCATGCAATCTAATGATACTACGAAATGCCCGGGGGATGGTCAAAAACAACTATTCCATTTCTCTGCCTACCCTTCAATACATAACTCGAAATTGGATTATTTTTTCTGAGAAATTTTCTGCGTCATTTACCCAGAAATTATCCCTTCCTATCTTTTGCCATTTATGGATTAATGCATCAACGTATAAGATCCATAACATAACTAACCTATGCTGGCATACTCAACGCAACGGAGTAAAAAGCGTAGGTACCTACAGACAAAGGCTAGGTATGTCATATTATGTATACTATATGGCACACTTCTATTTGTACTGTACTCTACTCGTGTAGCTATATGAAACAACGAAAGTTACATCGTAATCGTATTATACTGCCAGTATTCTAATGAGCCTTAAAATATTTAATTTTCAATGCAATAAACCAAAATTATATATTTAACTATTTGGGAGATTTATTGCAAACGAATTTCAGTTAATTTTGAACTCACAGTGGCTCAACTAATTAAATTTAACATTTGAAAAGGGAGTATTATTATCCCTAAGAAGAATTCTGATTTGCGTAAACAAAATAGTGGTATTGGTATCTATTAGAGGCCTTACTTACGTCCTTATTGAGCAGCACAAATTAATTATTCATATATTAAATATAGAATCTAATTGTAATTGGAACAAAAATACTTGTCCTTGGCTGTTTAGCTTATTTAATTTTACAGTGTAAGCAGAAATTGAGAGACATAACATAAGTTCATAAACAATTAAGTTCTAAAGCAAAAAACGATTTCTGAATGTAATAGCAGCCACGAATATGTAAGGAATGAATCAATCTATCCACAACTCTAATTTTCGGTGCCACTCCTCAATGGACAGTTCAGGATATCCAGGAAACGTTTTATCACCAGGTTTAATATTTGGCTCCACCCACTCGGCTTTGCTGTCCAGCAACAAGTGAACTCGGTGAAGAGGTTTCGGAAGTTCCGTGTCAATGACCGAAGCAAATGGATGGATCAATTCCGGCCAACGTTTGTCCCAAAGCCACAGTGCTGTAGCACACTTTGGACAAAAGTTTCGCTCACCGTCGCTGATTCTTTTGGTACCACCTTCCTTAAGGATCTCGGTTTGATACACGGCGATAGACTTCTTCCCTTCCACTTTTAAAGTACTTGCTATCCCCATTATGTTGATGGCATATCCCCCTCCTCCAGCTGTTTTGCGACATATGGAGCAATAACACAATTGGTAAGGATACGGTGTATTGCTGTCAACACTAAAAGTCACTCCTCCACAACGACACGACCCCAATAATTTCATCGGCATGTTTGCTGTGATTCCTCTTCTTGAGAACGACACCAAATCCGGATCAAAACTTCAAGGTTCAAAATCTAAAATGGGAGAATAATTTGACACATATAAAACAATTTTTCTATATATTTTCATATGTAAAATAGGTGAATATTCGGGAAAATCTTAATATCTGCCGACCACAAACTAGAAAAATGGAAAATTCTCTACTCACGAAAACGAGTAATTTCGAAAAGCGTTGTCTGAATTTGAAAAGGCAAAAAATTCAAAGATTCAATTTTTTTGATTTTCAAACAAAAGTTCTTAACTTCTCGATTTTCGGTTTTCCTTCCTGATGTAAAAGCGTAAAAAAATCATAGAAATCTAAAAGTATCATAATATTCTCTAGATTTGAAAACTCAAATGTATACATTCTATACATATTTAACACTTGATATTTTTTGCTGTAACTGTCTAATACTCTCCACTCCACTATCAACTATTTTTGAGGTATTATTTTATCTTAGCGTTTTTAAATGAAACCAATGAATAATACTCTGTCTAACAGCATTCGACTCCGTGCATATTAATCTATGTTATCACGATTTATTATGCATAATATTTTGATGAATTTTTATAGAATTCTTGATCAAGTTTGATTTTATATAGCCGCCCTAAAAATTGAATTGAATTACTTTACAATTGAAATTGTAA
>JABASH010001653.1:0-24623 GCA_019776445.1 Tomocerus maximus | reverse complement strand
AAATTTCTGTTAGTAATTAGTATTGTAAATTGTAATGCAGCAGCGTATTAGATTGGAATAGACTACTACTGCTAAATCTTAAGTAATAATACTTATCTAGTATAATTATGCAAGTCTCGTCTTTTAAATGCATTGGGTTTATTCTCAAGATGTATTTTACGTGGTTTTCATTTCATTGCAATATTAAATAGTAAAATGTAGGTACCTTGATGATATACAACTGCGTGTTGACGTTGATTACCGTCATTAGTGGATACTTATTGCCAAATAATTATTCCATTTGTTATTGCAAAAATGCAGAATTTTATATTTAAACATTACATTGTGGTAAAATAGTAGGCATCCTTTATTGCCATTAAAACTCTACTATTAATTAGTGTCACTCTTTACTAATTGCTTAATCTAATTGTTATTGCGCTACGCATAATAGTGAGATATATGCACACAGTTACTCCCAGGACTAGAATTATGTATTTATTCCATTGATACTGCTTTATGTATTTAACTTCTTAATTGCCACAATTAATTTCGAAATGCTGCTATTTATTTGTCATGGCTTGACATTGTATGAAATGTCATTGAATATTATTATAAAATATGATAGTATTTTTATGTTGGACCTATATGCAGACTAGTGTTTGTGTTTTCATGTGTATGAAGTCTCAACTTCTATAAATATCTTATTTAAACACATTTTTAATCTGAATTGTTTCATAGTCCATTCTTAAAAATATGTTACCATTTTGTGGTTATAGTATTTCATTGTCATTTGTCCATGGCCCGATGGCGTCGACTGTGGGTAACAAGTAGCATGCGTTAATGGCAAAATAATATCTAAAATTATAACCAGGCAAGGCTATTATTGTAGTTACATATATTTCCTTTATAGTATTATATATGTAGGTGTAGGTCGCATTCAATTTCACAATGAATTGGAATTGTACCTATCCTTGAAAACAGTTTTCCCTGTAATAAAACTTGTTATATTTTAAACATAAACGTTAATATCTTCTGGCTAATTTAAGAAGAGAAACTTTCCTCTACTGACAAACATGAAAGATGGCTTTAAATAAAACACAATCACATCACTTGAACGTTGTACAATTATCAATTGCAAACACGATGCCTCAAATTACCGTCCACCATTTTACTTTTCGGCATTCTCAAAAACAGGAATTTGATGTCTAATTACCCACTCAAGTGTATTTATTTTGTAGCATACGGGATACTTGTTACAAGGGTGAGTGTAAAACAATAGTTTTAAAAGCCGCTAAGACATCCGTGATGATTTTGATGATTGATGATGCTAGTAATAACGACCAATGACTATCACCAGTCTTAAAACATTCCATCCGTGATCATACAGTAATATTATTATTAATATGTCGTCACTTTGGACAAGGCCACTATTCATTCATTCTTCTGTGTGTTAGAATAGCTTTGTATCAGAAATGACAATGTTACACAGGGCCCCATTTTATTGTTGTTACAGTAGGGTGTGTTGGTAGCTAATTGTGTGTACAGTACATACCTTTGTTACTATTTACCTCAGCGTATGCTGGCTTCATTTGCTGTTTCGATTGATAATAATAAAGGTTTCTTTCGTATCTGCATCTGATTATGTATTAGCCACGTGATCCATATTGCGTAAGGTTGCCTTTACCGCTGAATTACTGTTGTTGTAAAAAGTTTCCAATGAGTTTATGACTCGCCTAAAACGACAATTTTTTAACCTACAATTTAAATTCCACTACAATATTACAGTACACAATCACAAACACTTGGATTGTTTCAAGGGGAATTACCTATAATACACCATAGTGCTAGCAATTGAATACGTTGTAATAGGCAATAATTATTAATCCTTTGCAAATAGATAGAGAATAGAGGCCGTGTAAATTGCATTGAATTTTATCTGACACTAACGATTCTGCGATTACTAAAACTTTACGATGCGAAAAAGCTACGATTAGTATGAATTTCATACTAAGAACCACTAAGAACTATTATGTATGTTTTGTGCACAAATAACATTTTATGACATGTACCTCTAGGCATTGCATTGCTATGCTAGTCTGTGCACTTGCTCCCCTTGTACGTAATATTATGTAGATTCTGTAAATGTTTGTTTTTTGTTACAATTTTTTAGCCTGTTGATTGTTGTGTAGTGATTTATGTGCGCGCTCTAATCTACTCAATTTTATTCTACAATGTGCACAGTAAAGTATTTAACTAATGTTAGCATATTTTAAGAATTATAATGCATACTAAGCTAAAATTGTGCAAGCAAAATTATGATCATCGTTGCACAAATGCTTTATTTTTATATGTGAATTTGTTAGCTATGATTCTTAATGGCCCATTAGCATTGTTTTATTACACTTAGTAAAACAAAATATTGATACATGTGCCATTAATAGTAAATATATTTTCTTATTGTTTTCGAACATTCTCTCACCACTATCACTGTTATTTATTATAATTTACTTCTGCGTGTATAGAAAATAATTATATCTTAATACTGACAAGCAATTGAAAAGAATAATGAATGAAAATTATAAATACGATCATCATGACCATGACTATCCAGTTAGGTATGTCATGTCATTTTATCACATTGCGTAACGTAAATGTTTCAGAATGCTATTCAGCTACTGAGAAGGGATACCTAGACTGACCTGAGGCTACACTCAAAAACATCAATCAGTCACACAAAACCTTGATCATTTCCATTCTACTAAATTGGATTCGGTATTCGAACATTTGCTTTTGCATTCGAACATTTTGCTTTCGGTATTCGAACAAATTCTTTTTGCATTTTACCAAACATTCGAACAAATGGCTTTCGAAGAATTTGCAGCCCACCATACTTACCTATACAGAGGACCAAAAATGACGCCATTGTACCTTGACACTGTTTGTATCTCCTCCAAAGCGCTGGAAAGTGAGTCTGACAATTAGGAAACCCAAGTAGAATTTTCATAGACAGGTGGTCAAAATTAAAGAGCTGCTAATACTGATTGGTATTAATTTTGCATAGACCTTCAGCTAAAATATTCATTACAACAGGTTAAGCAAGAGGCAAGTTAATCAATACTTAACATGTATCTGATTTTCTTCAAAGTAATTCAACATTAATATAACATATTATTTCATGTATACTTTGGAATTTAGAATAAGTAAAAGCTATAAGACGCTGGGTTAATAAGATAAATACCAGTAACGTGGTATATAGGTGGCTATTCATGGTCAATTCAATACTCTCTTTTATTTAATTGATATATTAAAAGGAAATTTACTATAGGCCTAGTGATAATTCAATATTAAAATGAAGTTACTAAACCAACTAGTTTTGTTCGATGTGAGTGAAATGTTATGTTTAAGTTATTATAGAGAACATCTTTATGGGTATGCGAACGGATATTCAGAACATCGAGTGCAAGTCTTATTAAGTTCAGCTTTTGTTGGGTCACTGCTTCTCACATGTACTTTTTATGTAGTAGATAGCTAATTTGAATTTATAAAAATACAGAGAACATGGATGGATCGTCTTGAACAACTTAAAAAATTGCAACAATAATATTACTCAGGTACTGGTCCGTCCGGTCAAAAAGTCTCTTTACTTCATGGTTCCCATTCGGTGGACAGATTTCCACTCCTGCCCAAGTATACACGTTCTTATACACTCTAAGAAATTTCTGTATTCTAACTGCCACTTTAATTTGTAGTTTATTGTATTTAGTACTTTGCATTACACTCTTTATAGCTGATTCTAAGTTCTGTACTCTGTACTAAAGAAACCATTATCCTTTTAGCATATCATCTGTGGATTAAACGTCGAATTTCTTAGTTCCCAGTTGAGTTTATTTGAAATATTCATTTTTCAAATTGCCATTGTTGTGTTTCAAATAATATCATATCAATATCATATACTTAATATCATATACATATATACCTGTACGTGTTTTTATTTTCTGAACCCCGTTTTTAAAATATTACATTACTTCTTTCATTATGCTAACATACACCACGAAATGCGTTTTGTTGCTTTGATGTACAAATACAGTATAACAACTGACAACTTACAAACAAGTACAGCTATGTAAATGTAAGTTTTTTATTTATTTGTATCTACGTGTAGTTTTGTTCTATGGCCTGTTTATAATGTAACTGATTGAACTTACTGATTCATCTTGAATGCATTGACAATGAGAATGGGAATGACATGTAAAATGTTATGGTTTCCGATTTCATACCTCAGCCATGGTAATGGATATCAGCATCTGTAGTAGAGTATAGATTGCACCAGTGTTGACGCCAATTGTGAAATTGGCTTTCATTTAGCTCAAGCAAATATTGGACATACATTATTTTGTAGCATGATTTTTTGTCATTCACTAATTTTCGTACTCTTTGAAATTTTAGAACATGCCTAATTGTAAAGGCAATATACACAAAAGAAGGGCATTCAGTAATGTCAGAATATCACCTTCTAGGTACGTAACAGTCATAACTTTAAGGAAACCAGTATTGCACGAAGTGAATCTTCCGCATTGAACTACGTTATTGCAAAATACAAAACTTCAGTAATCCATGCTATCCTATCATCGATTGGACTGGTTGACATTAGTTAATAATTTTCATAAATTATGGGATTGAATCTTAGCATAAATAAAAATTACAAGACGTAAACCTAGGAAAGCATAATAAATAATGCCGTTACTGTTACACTACGTATTTTAAAATATTTCAAGGGAAGCAGCTAAATATTCCCAAACGTAAAGATGTGTAATATGTAGCAGCAGGCGTAATTTAATATGCAAATGTGCATGATACCATAAAATAAAAAAAGATGAACATAGCCACATGAAATGAAGCCCTGGCTAAATGAAACTTGGTTCGACATATGCACATATCTTTATGGCTGTCTTCTATCCAGTACGAAATAGTAAATAATTTTAACGTATTCTAGGTACTAGATTTATAAACCAATGTGTACTTTGTGAACGGTATGCTGGTACACAATACAGTAACAAAAAGTTGCTGTCTGTGTATGGTGTAGTTAGACTGTGGATATAGACGTAGACAGTGTAGAGTTGTTGAGATTGAGATTAGGTTACCGGTACGGTACACAATTGCAATTTTTTGTTAGATTGAGATGATAATTTTTTGTAGCAAGCCATCACCAAACAAAATTCAAACCAAAGCGACGAGTATCCTGTCGGTATTTCAAAGATGTGTCTGTAAAATTGAAATAAGTTATTGGTATTTATCTATGCCGATTGCCGACAGATAACATGTAGTATTACTGTATTTATTAGTGCACCGGCTGCTATAGGGGAATCCTCAGTTCTTTCGAGGTATATTAATGAGTGATCTATATTTATATCACAAAATAAGAAAGATATTGTAGAAGCTTAAGAATAATTTTTGTATGTCATGCTATTTTGTCTAAATTATAAAACAGAAGATAAAAAATAAGTAGACCTTTGTAAATTGTGACGATGAGCTAAAAGCTAAAACTATTAACGATTTGTTAGCAATTAACATTGATGTCAATAATATTAAATTAACACGCCCCCATTTCCAACATGTTACAGTTTTAACTTGTCCTGCTATTGAAAATATTGCAATAGGTACTATAAATGTGAATATGCTGGGATAAGTACGTACTATAGGTACGCAAATCTCGTATCAAACTGTACTAATAAAAATGTGTAGGTATTATATTGCCAGTAAATAAGTTGTGATAAGATAAATGGGGTAAGTAAAACAGGTGTGCTCTGTACTCTCTCTGTATTTAAATTATTATATTCTGCATTGCATAAATTGCATTGGCATATAGACGCTAGACAGTTGCATGCATTGCAGGTGGTATCTGGTTTTGATATACCTACCTCCGTTGCGTACCTGCACTCTTATATTTTTGATCTGCGTGTTGTTTTTCTAGTTCCTACTTACATGCATGACATGATGATGCTAAAGATACATATAAAACTAGACATTTCAATGTCAGTTAGTCTTCTTCTCATCGAATGACACTTAATATCACAAATCTCCAATAAATGTAATCAGAATATAAAAGTCTGTGATAAAAAGAAAGTGTAAGTGCAATTAGTTACCAAGTAGAACAAAATTACTAATTCATGTTCGTCGCCCATTTTTATCCTGTTTATTCCTATTCATATGCATACTAACTGTATCACTTTGGTAAAAAATTATCCGATCGGCCGCAACTTTGGTGTTATTACTTATGCGAATAATGAGTGTCTCAAGTTAGAGATTGTCGTTATAAAGTACATACTTCCTGACAATAATAACTTTCGAACGCAACTAGCTTCTATTGTTCATAATATACGGTAAAGGGCTTGAGTCCTTTTTTCTGGAATTTCTATTGAAAGGAAACAAACTTGACTGCCATCATACAAGTATACCACTTAAGTAGTTGTTTTGTAAAGTGTGTAAATTATCTTATAGAAATCATTATTAGCCAAGTAATTGGGCATTGAGTAAAAATAAACTACTGCTTTTGAAAAGCTTAGCCCTATTTGGTATAGAAAATAATTAGAGGACGCCCACCTATTTCGATATTATTAGAAACCTCTGAAAAACATACTTTTTACAAGTCCCGTATTATTAATATTTCTACTGTGTATTTCTTTTCCCCCTCTCATATACACTATTACGTTGTTATATTAATAAAAAAATGCGTGTTTCCGTTCCGGAAGAAGTGACACAATTCAGTTTATGTGGCTAATTAGTAAGTAATATAACTTCGAGAGGCTATGCAACTGGAATATTGGAAATTCCATAGGAACAAACACTATAGTAATGTGCAATAAAATATTCCTGAAAAAATACTTTTAATAAATTAAATATTGTTGGTGTTACCGATGATACAGAAAAAGGATGTTCATAGGATGATTACAGGATGTAGTTAGTTCAAGATAAATATTGGTAAGTGTAAGTAAGATAACAAACTAATTATAATAATTATTTGTAAGTGTACAGTGGTAAATAATGAATTAATGAACTGTAAATTAGGAAGTGTAGTCGGCAAATGTTGTAAAATCTAGATTATAGCATTTCAGCCCCATTTTGTGGTGCAGCAAAATCATTTTTGTCAAGTATACTATCTGGATGTTTATATTATCATAATGTACAATGTTTTGCTTTTCCAGTAACTTAGTCGTTGGGTTATTCAATCAAGACATGGCCAAATTAATTAAGATTAAGACGTTATATTATTAATTATTATACAACAGTCAAAAGTCGGCCCTTTGCGCTTGACATTCGTCAATGAATGTCAATGATACAAAAGTTCCCGACAAAACTGTTGGAATCTGTGAAATCATACAAACTGTATCTATATTGTTAACTGTTCATTCTGTCATTCAGAGAAATATTTGGAAAAGTATGTATCGCTTGTTGTACTGTACTATTGAATACTGTTATCTTCACTTAGTTATCTTACGCGGTGAGACAAATAAATGTAAATTCTACTAATGTGTTGCTTTAAATAAGCTTAATTGAAGAGGAACTTAGTATGTCAATGCCGACATTGAAAAGTCATGTAATGAATTAGCGCTTATTTTTTTCGGAAGTAGTATTACTGTCACTTTGTCTACTATGTTGAATTATTGAGTACATTTGCAGTGGTCAATGAAATGTATGCGTAATGATATATGGCATGTAGTATTGTGTAATATGATAGTAATAAATAACAATTTACACAAATTAATTCCACTTGTAAATGAAAAGGAGAGTTGCTTTGGCAGTATGAGTGAATTTCGTAGGCTACTTATCTCTTCGCAGTAACTTCGAAGTCGGCAAAGCGTAACGGAACAGAAGATTCCTACCTACTAACATAATATTATTAATAATGCGAGAGGGATGAGTTCACAGAATGAGATAGCTGTTAATTCACTCGTCAGTTTTAGTAAATTGCGGTTTCATTGTTAGTTTTACTGATTACAATTAATATATCGTAATATATTATGTTAGTTAACCTTGAAACTTGGCTGTGCTTATCCAGTGCAGTAGTGGCTGACTGATTGAAAGGTTCGTTACTCGTTGCGCTTCCCTTTGCTACTTATATTATCTGTACTAATAATATGGTGCTGATCTGTGATTTCAAGATGCTATGCTACGAGGATGCTCGGAAATCAAATTAGCTGAATGCCTCGGTGTGTTTAAAAAAATCTGCTAAATTGGTATTTGATGTAATTGAAATGGAAATTGGATTTGAAAGGGAAAGGGGATGGTTTACAAACAACTCGACTTAAATCTTATCTAATCTGAGACGAAAGGAGACGAGCTACAGCATATTATTTAGTCTGCCAAGTAATATTTATTGTAATTTACGTCTACGCATAGCTAGATATAGCTATCATATCATACACTTGGTATTTTAATCAGAACGTGGTTTGCTAATCTGTGGAACAGCTACTAGGAAATTGCTATTCTTCTTGTCATATAAGTAACTATTCCATTGATGAACGTTAGCTAAACTAATCGCTTCCTTTAATCATTTTGGCCCAGTTTAAATCTCTTCTTTACACTATAGGAAACGTCTTTAACGTATAAAGTCCACCATACAATCGAATGCCCGGCCATGCCGGCCAACATGCACTACTTAATTGAACCTAATCAGAAGAACCTATGGGTTTTATTTCATGCATGTACTGTTGATATACAACATCCACCTCGAATGCAATTTGTATTAGAGGCTTCGTAATATCACTAGTCACTAGCCAAAGTAAACTTAATAGATAATAGGATTTTTCTGAGGGCCGTTCAAACCTGACGAGGTTGCTCAAATTCATGAATTTAGCCAAGATGATACTGAAAATTATATTCCTAGTTAAATTGTTTTTAATAATATTATTACATAATGCAGCTATGTACTTATTTACAGTATTCAGAATTATCTTTATCTTGCTCTCACTTGCATTCCATGGTATAGGCATTCATGTTGATAACTTGAAACCAATTGAAATTCTAGTTGTGGGATGTATTACAAAAATTATATGCTGATGATATTGGTTAAAAAATAGCTAACAACTTTGTAACTATATGCATGGCGTATGTATAATCTTAAAACTTAAACAAAACACGCATATTTTTGCATTATTGGCTCTATTACTTACTTCAATAACATGGTTGGGCTTTTAGAGAGTACACATTAGTCTTCCCTTGATTTCCAGACGTATATTTTTTTTATAATAATCCAATCTTCTATGGACTATGGGCGGCACTTCAATAAGGTCACAACTCCCACGATAGCTAGTTCCAAATAATATTTACAACTTACGGTTAATTCTAAAGAAGCAATATTGCTTTAAGGAGCCACAAAATATTGCTACAGAATATTTTTTTATTAGAAACTTTGACAGGTTTGAGAAAGAGTCGAAATTAAGCTAAGCATTAACTTTTAAATCGACATGATTTATAAATGAGAATTGGACAACAACTAGTACATTACACTGTCACATGAAATAAAACACAAACAATTATAATACTAATATACTTAAAGAGCAATCGGCATTGTGAGTGTGAGCGTGAGCACTCTATCCAGTTCATTTGTTGCATTCATTGTAATATAAAATCGGATTTTATATCACGAAATGAATGTGGGGCCAAAAAATATCTCTTTTGAGTCGGATTGCGACATTTGGGACATTTGTTTTAATGCATTGAATTGTGTGCTCTCACATGGCCAAGTAGCATACCTCCTTAGGTACATCGACCAACAGTAAAGGCTGTTTCATGTTTATGCGACTTGTTTGTTTGGTACCCATAATAGTATTGTCATTCCATGAACTCATCAGTCGGTAATGTTTGCATAGGAGAACGATATTTTTCAATTGTCTCATCTATGACCAAGTCTTAGAAAGCTGCTGAACATTTTTCAATCGTTTATTAAGCTGCTTTTCTTGTGTAAGCAAATCATTTCTGGAATTGACAGATTTCAATTAGCTGATTTCTAAGAAGTATTGATTTGCAGGATTGCGAACACTTTTCCTGTGCAGTGCTAGTCATCGTTAACTTTTATTTGCCCATTGCACTCTCAGAGTTCTACGAAAGTAGCAGTACATAACAACTCCTTAGAAATAGTTAATTATTATTGCCAGCAGCGGTGCATTATCGGCAAACAGTAATGAACTTGTTATTTAATTATTAGCATTCGACAAAGTTAGCTTTTAAAAGGACGTTGGTGATGCAGTAAATGTTCCTGTTAACTGCATTAACACACGGTTTGGGAAGTGGCCTAATATATAATTCGAAATAATTACCATATGAGTAATTGCATCTAATTGCATCTCTTGGAAATGATGTATTGTGGGCACTGTGGAAGTGAAGGAGTAGAGTAGTATGTGATTGTGATCGCTTTTAGATTGCAGAAATTACATCATAGGAGCACAAATGCTTCCCACAGAGACGGGGATTAACTATTTATTGCTCGATTTGTTAATCAAGTCTAGTTGATTTAATATTTGCGGCTTGTGGAACGAAGAAATAGTTCTTACATATTACAGATGCAAATAATAACCATTTCATACTAAATTAGTTTAGTACTAATAATACCCATAATACTTACGATTTTGCCACTAGCAACTGGTTGATTTAAATTAGCCTGTTTCAAGTTTAAAGTTCTGGATAATCATCATTCATTGCGTAACGGAGAATATACAGATAAATAATATGTGTTTAGTTTATAATGGTTTCCAGACTTTTTAAAAGTCATTAGCGGATGTTTCCACGGGTCTGAAGATTACATATGTCTACTATCAATCATTTTCCATGATGCTACTATTGTAGGCATAATCTAGTGGCTTATTGTTTTTTTATGCAACAATGGATATGATTACGACATAATTGTTTATCAACAGTTGAAAATTGTAATTAAAATTGTCATCCCAGTGCAGTGAGCTAAATCAGTTCAATACCATACGTCACTCATCGGCATGGAAAAAACGTAAACGGCTTTATCAATAGGATTTAACCTCATATATTATTATTATCTGCTTAAGTATACAAGCAGATAATAATATTATTAGTTTCAATGCTAAACCCATATGCATTTGTATCGTAGCCCAATGCCAATCTCATGGCGGTCAGTTTCACTTCTGATTAAACAGCGTGGGCACAGCTAATGTGGAATAGTGCTAGTAATAAATACACAATCCACAAGCTGAAATTGATGCCATGCCTTTGGACAATGTATACGATTTAACATTGTACCTCAGTAAATATATATATTATTATCATTGCATTATATAGGAAACTAAGTAAGTGTTAATGTCAATTCGTTTATCGTATAATATATCTGTAGGTATGCACCACATATAAATCAGAATAGTTTTTGGTTTTGTCTATGTTTACATTACCCATGTGCATTTCATGTCGGATGATTAGGCAAAAGAACAAAGTGCATGGATATACAGATAGCATTCAATATTGTTGGCATTGGCATCCTTATTGAATTCATTTATGTTATCGCAAAGCGTAGGCGATTTAGAAGGCTCAAGTTTAGTTTTGCATAAATCTGAGTCATTTAAATGCTATCACTTGACAGTTAAGTTGTATTATATATGGATATAGTATATTCTAAAAGGCATGTACATACATGGGTGTGATTTATACTGTTCATTTGCCGTTTGGTTATTTGTAAAAGGGAAATTAGTCAATTATTGGTATTATTTCTTTGAGTATTTTATTGGAAGCAACTTATAGTGTAAAGTCTCCACATGCTAGCGAGAAATAGAGATGTATTTTTAAGATAAAGAAGAAAACGTTGCTATATAATTACAGTTATTTAATTAGTTGCATATATACATATAGACACTGAATTATATATTATACTACTAACTGAGTTTTACGCGATGTACCGTACGTGTCGCGCATGCTCAATGCGTGCTGTACTTTATACTGCATAGGAAGGGACAGAGGTTTGTGTATGTGTATGTGTTCCATCCTCTCTCTCTCACTCAAGGCACTATAGTCGAAGTGCTAAGCGCGCTGCCTGCACAATAGATAGGTGTGAAAAGGAGTGCTTCAATACTTACCGGTGCCACATATGCAATATACTTTTTGCCTCACATTTACTATTACTATTGAAAACCCGACAGTCTATGTGTGTGTGTAAAATCATGTAGTAGGCTGATGTACAGGGACAGGGACTCATTGTTTCCCATCTACAAATAAATTCGTAGTTCTTTTCATCGGTATTCATTATAGTTGAGATTTTGGTGTGTTAGCTGTATTATTTCACATTAATCTCCAGCAAACCAGCTAGATTCCTTTTGTGTGAATTTCTTCACATTGCTGTTACGGTCGGGTAAATTGACGGGCTCGTAACACAATAATTAGATTTCGTATGAGATGTTTTTTCCTCTTTTGCTGCATTATTGGTTAGAATTAGAAGTTGCAATGCTGCACCAAGTTGCAAGTTAAATATTGGATATTATGTTTTATGGGAATATGAAACGAGTCAGTTAGTGTTGGCATTGGTATGTGTGTAATTTGAATAATCTTATGGTAGTACTTTACAATATTAAGCGTATACGTAGTAGACGGTATTAGTCTTCTGCTTCATTACCTTCATTGTATCGATCGAATGACCTATATCAACGAATCAAGTTTTTCATCCACATCTTACTTGGTTAATAGCTTTTCTGCATCTACATACCCAAGTTCAGCACGATACATAGTGACATGAATATTGGGTAATAGGTACTTAAAGTATTACTAAGTACACTATGTGTATGTATGTAAAGCATAATATTCGATATAATACTATGTATCTAGGTAAGTAGCAATTATACACATAAAAATGAATTCTTTCTATAAGTAGGAACAAAAAATTCTGAAAAAGCTACAAAATAATGAATAACGGCCGTAACTGCATCTTAGACAACTTCTTAACTGATGAATTGAGTTTATTAACAGAATCCGCAAGAGAAGACAAAACATGCATGTAGTAAATAGTATCAATCGCATGTCGGCTAAAACTATAAGTTTCATATGTGCCATAGATTATGTAAAGAATTGTTTGAAGATATTCAAGATGTATTAGAGGTAAATGTGTTTTTGCTGCGTATACTTCACTCACAGACACGACACAAGCCACCTTGATAGTATAGTTTAGTTCTTGAATTGACAATAAATGGACTACAAAAATGATAGAGTACTACAAAAAACATGTGACATCAATTAATAAATAGTATTTAGATACATTATAGTCAAGCAATGTCGTAAAGTAGATATCGAGTTTGATCATCGCACATTTGATCATAGCAAGTTTGAGATGACATTTGCAAAGTATTGTCTTGCATATGGGTATTGCATTAGAGAATATTTGATTATATCTTTAGGGAACCTCTGTGTGTGTCAGTGTGTTTGAGTATGTTCTGATGCTATCTATGTCGGCATAAAAGTTAAGACAAAAGCTTAATGTAAAATGTACTTATCTGAATCTGTAGTTGTCTTGTAATTCATGCTAATGTAATGTGTATATAGTAATAGAACATAGTATGGGATCAGTGTATGTGTGTGTAACGCAAAGTTGTATACAAAAGGCCAGGTAGGGTTATACTTAAAACAAGTTCATGAAAACTTTGACTGCATGATTAGCTATTTAACTAGTCCACGATAAAGGATGGAATACTTGAGCGGAGGTTCATCATTTGCATTTACATCACTGTCTACGCTTCTTCGTTCCCAACAGTTGTCTGTCGCATCTTGTTCCAATTTAATTCATTTCGAAGTAATTTTAAGTTTATAAAATGATTATAACAACTTTTCGTGCTGTGTTTTTTATCCTATTTGTTTCAATTGTCTCAGGTAAGACAATCTTCACAAAACAATAAGCTTCGGTACAATTTTATTGATATATTTAAAATTTTGGTGCAAGTAAACCTAAAAATAAGTTTATACTTTCAACGTAAAGATTTCATATTTATCATGGAAATGGAATATTGATTTACCCTACAGGTCGCACAGTAAAAAATTCAAGATCAGACTCCGTATTTAACTCAGAAGCCAAAAACAGTTTCCAACCGGATGTTCCCAAAACATTGCCTCAATCTCGGTTAGTAGATACCAGATCCTTTGACTCGGATGAACCAGAATCAAACGAAAGTCAAGCCACAAAGGCGCCGTCGTATAGGTTGGATCTGGGAAGTAGTAATACAGTAGACAAAGGTGAACAAGCGATTTGTAATTATTCTGAATGATATGAAATTAATTATTTCCATGCGTCTCGTTAACTCCAGAATTGACCAATTTGCCCTATTTATAGATGCAGATACATCCAGCCAAGTTGTGACTGCAGAAGATTCTTCACAAGATACTACCTCGGATACTCTCGACGATGGCGACGTAGAGAATACAACCTTACTTCCTCAAGATGACAGTTCCGAGGAGTCAAATGAAAATGGAGATCATGATCATGAACAGCAACAAGAAAGTCAAGAGCAACTGAGTGATCACCATCATACAGAAAGTCAAGAAAATCCAAATGGACATCACCTTGAAGATAGCAACAATGCCTCGAAGACTGATTTGACATCAAATACTAACAATGCCGAAGATACTACGTACAAGAAAGGTTGCAATATAAATTGAATTAATTTAATTGATTCTTGAATCCAAATCTAAGTCTAATAATTATTTGTTTTGAATTCAACCCAATTGTTAAAGATTTTCTTCACTTTATTTGCAAAGAATTGCGTTCAAGGTTCACGAAAATATACCCGAAATATTTATTTGTGTTCCAGAGTGCATTGAGGGAGATGTCATCCGAGTGGATTGCAACACTTGCGTTTGCAGTAACGGAAATTATTTCTGTTCGAAGAAAGTTTGTGACTCGAAATATGCAATGAGAACTGAAAGTAAGAAAAAGAAGGACCCAGAGCCTATGGTCATAGAAGTCAATCACACAGCTTCCTTTGATAAAGATGTCAGTAGTATATTCAACGTAATTCGCATTTCATCGACCACGACGACAACTACAACAACATCTACAACTCCCATACCAGATTGCGTAGATGGACGAACAAAACCAGTTGATTGCAACCAGTGTATTTGTGCTCAAGGTAAATGGGCATGCACCAAAATGGCCTGCATTGCTCTCACCCTACGAGAAAAAGCTAGCTTCACAGGATCCGATTTCATAGAAAGGGTGGCCACCTTGAAGGAGAACGCTAATATGGATGGTAAGCCTTAAAATTACTACGACCACAATATTAATTAAACATTATAAAATGCATACTTCAAATTATATTTTTGTATCAGTAGCAGTAACTTTATACCATTGCATGTATGCAGTAAATTTTAGTAATTATGTACTACTTAATATAATGATAGAAAACAGTAGATACTCATTTTTAATTTTTGTATCAAGTTATTCTCGTACAGTTATCGTTAGCTATGAAACTTGAAATTATGTTTATAATAGGTATCTAAACTTTGATTACTTTATGACAAGACTAAATTAATTCATTTACAGACGACTGCTTTGAGGGGGAAACAAAACCAGTTGGTTGTAACCAATGTGTCTGTCATCAAAATTCATGGGCTTGCACTGATATGACATGTGCATCCACTACTGTGTCTACAATGCCAAATGAAATTGAAGGTTAATTTAATAAATAAAGATGCTTAATACTAAGATATTGTTGTTGTTTTTCTTTTGCTAATAATGGGAGGCAACATAAATGGCATAAATAATTAACTTGTGAAAACATTTTGCATTTACAGAAACTTGCCAAACAGAGGAGGATGTAAAAAGCAAAGAATGTAACATTTGTGCTTGCCGTCGCGGCGTTTGGGTGTGCACTAAAAATGACTGCAAAAAATTCGGAAACAAATATTACCATCCTAGTATAAGAACGTCTACTGCAGCGACCGAACTATTAGATAACTAGTATGAGCGAAAAAGAGCTTTTCTCCCCTTCAGCTACGTATTGAAGAATAACTGGTTAATTTATGCATTAGCTGTGACATAAAGACAATACTACAACAGGACTGTGGATATATTATATAGATATACATAACTCACCATGTAGGTATTTTTATATTGTAAAGAAATCATGTTTTATACATAATGGGATCAAGTAAACAAAATCATAAAAATACAATAGGATAATGAATACTAATACATGTAGGTAAATAATTAATTTGGAGCAATCACATCCCCGTGAATCTCAGTAGCAAGTTGAGTTTGTAAATCAGACAGCTTTTTTTTCAATGCTGAAATGCTCATTAGAACAATGTTTTCAGGTCGCAGTGCACCACTAGCTTCAACATTGAAGAAAAACTTGTTCGGCTTTGCCTCCCAGTTGTAATTGGCTTGGTCTAATTTTCGAATACATTTTTAGTTTTTATTATTTTTAACCCATTGAGAGCATTGATCTTGTTAGTACAAGGATTACTATTAAACCATTAACACTTACATTGATCTTCTTCTAACTCAGTATATTCACTCTTCGGCCATTCATCAGGTTTGGGATACAAAGTATGACGCAAAGAATTATCAGGATCATATTCAAAAGAAACACCAGCGGTTGGATTCCATTTCGCATGCTCTTTTCCGAATCCCTTCTTCGCATAAGCTCTAAGCTTCAGCTCTTGTCCTTTTCGCAATTTAATGATAAGAATATCTGGAAACAAAGCAACATAATTGCAGGCAATTACTCATTTCGACACCCCGTCTATCATAATGAGGCTAATCTAAATATTAATCGGTACCTTCCTGCTCTCCGCCATATTCATGAGTCTCTTCATCCTTTCCTTTAGATGTCACTGGAATAACTCGAGCGTCACTTGTACGTAAGTCAGCTGAAGTGACATTTCTTGTCTGGTCATCTTGACATTTGACATCTAAGACAAACTCGACACTGCATTGTATACAGAAATCCTCACAGTCACATTCCTGAAATAGACATATCAACACCGATAAGTTAAAACAGACAAGGTAACATTGACATCATGACATCTGACACTCTCATAATAATTAAGGCTAATTTGCACGGACACTTTGACAGTGACAAGAACAGCTATTCAATTAAACATTAAATTGTGTCAAGAACTCTCCGTCTCACAATGACGCTAAGGAAGGTGCTAGCTGAAACAAATTATAACACCACAAGTAGTCAGTCATAACTATAGACCCCAACATTACCCAACATACACTTTTTTCGCTAACAATACATAAGCAAACTTTTCAAACCACGTAAAGAACTCCTTTTATCTATGACTAATTTATTTTTGAAAAATGTCTCGAATTAAAATAAAGGGGCATTTGTTTAACTGTGTAAGCATAATATTCGTAACACTATTATTTTTTGTTACATACACATTGGAAAGTTGTTGCGATTCCTGTGACACTTACGAATTACAAAACTGTCAAACGAATTATAATGATTTTCAAGAAAAAGTATCTTCGTTTACAGCACAAATAATACAAAAGTACTTAAATACTTGTCATTTAGTACATCTTCGATATCATAAAGAACCAATGAATTCATACAACCACATCAGGTAAGTAGCAGTCTATTTATTGCATATAATTAAATACAGCAGATATCACATCTATACTGTCTCATACATAAATTACTTTTTGTTAATAGTGGAACCATTCCAACAATAGAAGTTAACTTCATGGATGCTTCATCAGAGAAAATTATACAATCTTTAAGCACCAAAAAGCGAGACTTCCTTATCCGATTTCAACAACAATGCATAGTTTATTTAATTTCCCTACAACATACAGCTGAACGTTCGGTTGTGGAAAAAATTGCTAATCTGTTTACAAGCCATCAGCTACAAATTCAGTCACAACTGTCGTACATTGTACTGAACCAGTATACAGTAGAAAATATAGCTAAACCATTTTTATTTCTACATCAGCTAAAAAATTATCCACATAGAATTTGGATAGACACTTCGACACATTCTACGCAAAACGCACCTTCCGAAAAATTCCTCATCAACTATTTCTGCTATTACTGTAACGATGGAGGACCTGCGATATCGTCAAATAGAAAAATATATGGAAATGTCCATGAAATTTTAAATTTGGAAGAAATATTTCCAGACGTAACGCTAAATTTTCATGGGTCCAACTTGAGAGTAACTGCTGCCAAAGCAGTTCCTTTGTCACACGTAGTTCCATCTCCTAACAATCCAAACATAAATATTATTGAGGGAATGCAGGCAAATATTTTGTCATCAATTGCTAAAAGCTTAAATTTCTCCTATACCATAATGCGCCCTTCAGGGGGTACAGGTTTTAAACTGGCAAACGGAACATGGACAGGTATCATGGGAGATATTCTAAGCGGAGAAGTAGACATCGGCCTTAATGTTGCGACTACCTACGAGAGAAATAAAATGATCGATTTTACAGTCTCTGTTTTACATGCGTTTCTCGTTCTGGTCTCAACGAAACCAACCCCAGTATTCGAATGGGAAGCCATATTTTACCCATTCAAAGCATCATGTTGGATTGCATTATTGACATCTATATTTGCTGCTTTGCTAATATTTCGTTTTCTTCAAAACAAGGCTTCAGAACTGGAAATTCCGGCTAGATTCTCAAACCATTCTAAACAAGTCATTCGAGAAGAATTGAAAAAAGAAAAGAAAACATTTTTTGAATCTCTCTATCTCACAGTAGGAGCCTTGATAGAACAAGGTAAAAGTGGTTTAATTTTTTTGTCTATCATTATATAATCGTTTGTATTGATGAAAAATATAAATCGTCTAATATTTAGGGATATAAATATTATATCAAACTACTAACATAACATTCACTTATTAGTGTATTACTTAGAAGTAAACAATGTAAATGTCATTTTGGTTTTTTAGGTGTCCCATATGACTTTTATACAGTTCCGGCTAGGACTTTTGCGATATTTTGGATGCTTTTCGCCATAATAATAACGACTGCCTACAGATCAAAATTGTTTGCATTTTTGACATTTCCTACCATAGAAATACCTCCTAGTAGCTTCAAGGAGCTAGAATCAAGCCATTATACATGGGGAATGAAATCTTTAGGAGGAGTTGGTATTTTATTTGTCACAACATCTCCAATAGCTTATGTTAGATCTGTTGGGGAAAAAATGGAGATATACACTGACAAGTATAGTTGTATTGACAAGACATTTACTACAAGATTTACTTGTATAGTATACAAAGCAGAAATTGACTACTTGCTAGAAACTCGATACTGGAAGGTTCGTAGGAAAGTGTTTCTGTCCGATTTTGTTACACCGTCAATTGGTGCAGCATGGGCTACTGCTAAATATTCTCCAATTCTACCTAAACTTGAAGAAAGGAAATACAGAACATATGAAACGAACCTTGCTGACAGATATTTGTTGGATTTTCAAGGAGGTGTTGGCAGACAAATTAAAATATTGTCTACCCAACCTAACTATACCGGTGATTTATTCGATGTAAACACTAACTACAAAAATGACGAAGGAGATGGGACAAAACCCCTTGAAATGGTTAACTTATACGGAGGATTTTTTATTCTGTTTTTCGGTATTGCACTGTCAGCAATTATTCTTTGTTCAGATAACATTCGTACACGGAAGTATAAGAAATTTTTAGGGCTAAACCAGATTCAGATTTATTCCAGATACAAATCCAGACTTCTGTTTTTGAGACATCACGGGAAAACTGTCCATAATCTTAATTTCAATCAAATTGTAACATTAATGTTACCTCAAACAGATGTCCATCAATTAGACTTCTCCAATAAAACTACTCCCTGATAGCAACGAACCTTAAAAAAGAAAAATTCCATTGTCTTTTCTCAGTTCACAGGAAAGGAGAAATTAGTCTGTCTTATTTTGAATGTTTTAAGTAATTTGTCAGCAGCACCACAATATTATCTGAGCATATTTGCTAACAACAGAATAAGTGTAACTGTATAAAATTAAGATACCTAGTCACAGAGTTTCAAAGTTTAGTAGCATTGAATTATGCCTGTGGTTTTATAAATTATTGGCTTGTCATGAAAAATTCGAAATTTAAATTTAAAAAGAGAAAGTATTGCTTTCAACCCCTTAATTCGGCGCATAAGCCTGAGAAATCTTTTATCTTTAAGTACGTAGTGTTTAGTTATTAATATATCTTGGAATTTGGAACTATAGCTAACCATAAATGCTAATATCTAAATATACTCTAAGTCATCAACAATTTTTTGTTCTTGATTTTAATGACATTCTTTTTACTATATTATAACCTTCTGTTTATATGTATGAATGTAAATATATATGAATGTAAATAAAATTTATTTGGACTCTATCATCTAATTATCTTTTATCTTTTAATTAACAATTACTTACACGTGTGTATCTCATTCCTTCAATAACTTCATCTGATGTCAGAGGAATCATTCCGATTCTATGTGCAATGAATTCGTCACTTAGTACAGTAGAGTTTCCTTCGAATTGCACCCAATCAATTGCCATTGTACTACAAAGAAAACAGTATTTAATACAATGTTCTGTTCTGTTGAATTGAAATATCTTCTTTTCTATGACATGTTTCTTAACAAATAAATGATCAAATACTTACGCAGTTTCCGCGATCATTACGCGCCGGATACTGTTCGCAACACTGCAAGATAAAACAAATCAAAAGCACTAAGCATGCATGGCTATAAATTGGAACCATATATAGGTATACTATTATTTTGGAACTGACTGGAACCGAGATCCTAAACACAAGATTAAAAGAAATATCGGCTCATAGTCATTCACAAATGCTTTATTTCTGTATCTGTTGCATATTTAAATCCAAATACATAAGGATGGATACGTAAATTGCTATTTAAAGGCCTTATAATATGTTTATCCTTCAGCATTTGCATGAACATAATATTACGGCTTAATATGAAAAAATGTCAACATGAAATTTTCATATTATGCCATCTACATCAAAACAAGCCATATATTTGTGACAACTATGAGTATGAAGATTGAAGATATCTCATTAATTTCTAGAATCACTCTCGGCTCAGCTCTGTTAACCAAGTTAAGTCGATATTTTAAGATGCCAGGTGTGTGAACCAATAATAGTTATTATTTAGGTAGGTTTGTAGGTTTAAAAGATTCTACACGGTCTGTGCCGAATATTCAAGTTATTCGACCAATGAATATACCCGAATCGAACATGTTATGTACAAAGGTTATAACGATAATCCCGTTGATTGAGAATAATAATAATTATTTTAAATCATCTAGTCTGGAAAGCTAATAGACTATAAGTCAATCATACTAAATCGAATAAATTCTTGCTCCGGACTCTAAAGAAAGAATTCGAAAGAGTTTATTTTTTTGGCATTTTACTCATATTCAAAATTATTATATTTCTGATTAGCATTGTATTTCCCGCTTTCGGTTTGTTTTGTTTGGTACACAATAAATTATTTACAAACAAAAGCTGAAAGCAGGTGGCAGGGAAAATAACAAAAAAGAAATTGGCATAACCGACACCGACTTTTGGGGAATAAACATAGAACATGAACATAGTTTAGCTTAAAAATTACCTAAGGTCCGTGTCTTCCATTTGAAACTTGACATTTTCTTCAGTTAATTCTGATATGTGAACAGTTGGCTGATTTGCATACGGCATTTTGACTTTTCAGTTGTCAGTAATAATTCAATATTCACGTGCTGACTGGAGCAAGCCAAAATTTGCCCGATTTTTGTCCAGAAAGAGTTAGCTGTTAATAAATCAGATTAAATCATTAAACATATTAAAATGGATATTATTAGCAAAAGTGAAGATTCTTCGAGCAAGAGTCTGGAGAACTCGAAGCCAAATCAGGACACAATAGAAGAGATTAAAACATTGCTACGTCATAAGCTACATCGGGTAATAATATTAACTTTTTCATTTCAAAAATTGAAAACATTAAGTAAGTACCTGCAAAGATTATCCGGCTGGAACAACGTAGTAAGTAATCTATGTAAATTTGAATTTATGAGCCTCCGGTTTCCTGAATTCGACATTCCATCCAATCGCTCCAACATTTCCAGCATACAGTACAAGTGCAGCTAACACTCATACTATACTATACATTTTACATTTCCTTTGTTAAATCTCAAAGCACCCCATTTAGAAGTGTATTGTACAAAAGAAAAGACGTGTTGTAGTTGTAGACTGTATTCTCTGTCTCTGTACTTCTCCAACTCTTATTACTTCTCTTCTCACTTTAATAAAGTGTTTAATTAATGGGCCAATCCAAAATGCCCATTAATACTAATTAGATTAATTACATACCTACGTTCAATATTACAGATATTGTCATAATGCTGATGCTGGTAGTGACAAATCTAGTTCACTGATAATTAGGGCTATTTCAATGTACCATTTAGGCAAATTATGAGAATATAGTCTAACCAAGATTTAATTATATGTACTTTTAGAGCGGTATGAACACATTGATACGGAGAATGGTGAAAGATATTTGCTCAGACAAAAACAATACCAATCGATTAAATCCAGATGAAGTAATTGAAGAGATTTATAGAAGAGGTGTCACCAATTCAGATTTAAGATCATTTAAACATGAAGATCAGGTAGAGGTAGAGATGACCTCCATGAAAGATGAACTTTCTGGTCAAGGAGACGAAAACGAACATGGAACCGATGACAAAACTAGTGTCAATTTTGCCAAGTTATTCTCTCGGCTGGAGGCTATAGGTCTAAATTTTGAAATTGATGATTCTGAACATTCAAACGATACAACAACTGTCTCACAAACGAAGGATGAAGTGTTTTTTCGAGAAGACGATAAGAATGTAACTATCAGTGAGTGAATCTAATGCACAATATCTGCATGAGTATACAACAGTTCCAGTTTTTTAGTGGTAACAAGTACCTTCAGGCTAGCCTAATATACAGGGAATAAGCAGAATTTTAGTTTATCGTAGCGATAAACTATTAAAAATCTCTTTTTTAGCCTACTAGGCAAGTAGGCAGTATACTGAGTAGGTATACATAAATAACTTACTCCTTGAAGTTACTTATATCATTGTAATATTATCTTTAGGGGAAAGTTGCTTTCTCCTACAACGCTGTAACACCATACTCAACTTTCACTTAGAGGAAAAATTGTGATCGTTAATTTGAAACTATTTGTGTTTGATAATATAGGTGGAAGGCGCTATTTAAAAATAGAATTCTTGGGTGGAAACGCTTTTTTAGATCATTTATTTGGTGACGAATCTCTAAATTACGGCAACAAACGTTCTAATTTTGCGTTGCATGTATTTTACAAGTCCCAAAGATTTGCAACGAAACCAACTTTGTGCTCATGCGATCCTGATCTAAGAGATACCTTTATGATAGATATTGGACACCGTGATAGTAAGCGTGCATTATATTTTAAAAAAAAACGTTGCCTGTTAATGTATTATTATATCAGGATTTGTGTTCATTATTATTAGAATAGTATAGTTCATATTTATTTACTTTTGATACTTACATTTGCTTTTACTGTATGCGTGAACATGCATGGTTTGGATCTATTGAAATCTTATGTGTTTTTGCGTTAAATTGCAGAAACAAGTGCTGCTGACATGCTAACCTCTCAAGAGCCAATTAGAATTATACTTGTTCAAGATGATAGCTCAACTGCTTGTACCAACGTAATTTCACATTGCTTACACGATTGGCGTTTTATTCTTATGACCGAAGACTCGTCGAAGCATTTTTCTTTAGAAATGATGGGAATTGGTAACTAACCATACTATTTTACGTTTACAAAGTCAACAGATCGTTTTTTAACATTTAGGTTCGGAATACAAAGTTCCCATCGGTGTACTGAATATGCGGTTATCAATGATTCCACGACTACAAGAAAAGGTGTCGAAAGCAACATATGCTGCTCAAATAAACGCCGAAGACACCCTTAAAAATCAAGCACAGAGATCGTCTTTAGTACACGCTAAGCAATGGTGGAAAGATTTTAATCAAATTAGACCTGGATTGGAGTCAAGAAATGTAAAATTATTTTCATATGACGAAAACATGATATCTAAGTAAGACTTTTTTAGCAGTAATGTATAAAATTATACCAAAACATATTAGCTATATGTACCGTTGTTTGAGTTCTTTCTGCTTACCTATTTGTAAATTAAATTGTTTGCTGCTTTGTTTGCAGACCCGTTCAAACATTCATTAAGCCATTAGTTGCTGATACTATTCTCCTAACACCACACCATGCAGTTTGGTTTGTATCTTTAATGCCCTTCACCGATTTCAAATGTAGTGAGACTGATATATTTTCTGAAACAAAATTATATCCTAATGTAACCACAGGCATAGCCACGGAGTCTGAGTATTGGCAGAGCCTTGAATCTACAATTGCTTCAAAAGCAGGGGTAATGTTTTATTATATGAATATTATAAAATTATAATGGTAATAACAGACCCAGCCAAGCTGGCCTGGTGGTTTGCACGGTCGCCTGACTTATCAATGTGCACTTCCACTGCGAATCCTGGCTGGGTTAAATGGCCGATGGCTGTTTAAGGCGAGTGTTGGAGTTAAAAAGTGGATAAGAAAAGGGTAAAACAATGAACCAGCAAATTCA